>JAEAOA010001669.1:0-10169 GCA_016746295.1 Potamilus streckersoni | reverse complement strand
CTTGGTATAACTCCACCAGGTGCAGCCGTAGATGGTGTTGCGATGTTAAATTTTATAAACGGTGTTATTAGTGCACGTAACATAAGATATAACGAGGGATTTACCAAACGAAAAGCATTTGCCGCAGAATCTCGCCAAATAACGATGATGCTTCCGTTAAGTACAATCTTTGGATTTTGCCGTGATTATAACAAAGTGTTTCGAGGAATAAAACATACGCTTATATTAGATCGAGCTGATCAAAACGATTGTATAATACACGCCGGTGGAGTGGCTGAGGGACAGTTTTCTATTACAAGATTAGCACTGTGGATGCCTCGGGTTGTCCCTTCATTAGCTAAAATGATGGAGCTCGAATCTTTACTAGCCACCTTTACAAAAAAGATACACTTCCAACAGAACAGGATTTATCAAACAGCCATTCCCAACGCGACTGATTACACGTGGCGTGTAACGACCACGCCCAGCGAACAACTACCGCGACACTTGTTCGTCGTATTTCAACGACAAGCACGTCGGAACAATCAGGAAATAAACAACTCCGTATTCGATAACCCAGACGTTAGACGAATATTTGTGAGAGTAAATTCCAAACAGTATCCCGAACGTGCAATCGAATGTAACTTTGCCGAAGACGCCACCAGAAACATCTCTCGGCCGTACATGTATCTTATGGAAGCAATGCAAAAATATCAGAACGCGGACAGTGGATCTCAAATATCAATAGAAGAGTTTCGAACGCTCTATCCCATCTTTTATTTTGACGTATCAAAACATTTGGAGCGTGTTGTGGGATCGACTGCAGATATTGAGGTCACGTGGACACTGGGCGCTGTGCCAGGTGAACAGTATAACGTATACGCGCTATTGGTTAGTGATCGATTTCTGACCATCGATTCAATCAAAGGAAGAATGACAGTACAAGTTTAATCTAACAACTTGGATATAACATTATGAAAACCAAATACACAACTCGAGAAATATACCTAACATCTGGTCAAGTTGAAAAATTATCAGCAGCTGTTGCTAAACGCAGCTCTGTTTCTTTGATGATCTCTCCGGAAACTTCAAATAAAATTGCAGTAAAAGTCATGCTAACGCAACAACAAATCAATAAACTCGACAAAGGAAAACCATTTGTGCTGAAATTATCTGTTTCTCAGGTAACTGCAATGTCAAAAGAAGGTGGATTTTTTGGACCAGCGTTATCAATAATAGCTAGCAAAGTTTTACTAGTACTTGGTACACTTGGACTTGCGGCTGCGTCAGGAGCAGTCTCTGGCGCAACGAAGAAAGCAGTCGAAGGTCGTGGTATCAAACAAATCTATCGTTAATTTTATGTAACAGTATAAAATAAAATGCCAACGAAAAAGTCGCCGAAAAAAACAAAATCATCGAATAAAAAGAAAACAACAAAACGCAAACAAACAAAACAAGGAGGAATTATTCCTTTCGCTCCACTTTTAGCGGGACTAGCGGGAAGTCTGCTGCCAAACTTACTAGGAATCGGACGCGGATTAACTCTACCAGGGACCAGACGTTATTGAGCAATTTTGACATCATTGAAAAATTGAAGGACGTTGTTGGATTTCGAGGAGTATTTTCCAAGGATGAACTCGATGACGTACCAACAGGCGGTTCTTGTGTTGTAAATATTGAAAACTTCAATGATGGCTCTGGCACCCACTGGGTTGCTGTCCACGATAACAATTATTTTGATTCGTTCGGACTTCCTCCAAGCGATCTCATAAAAAAATATATTTTTAAAAAATTTGATAAAATAAATTATTCGTCTAATCAACTACAGCCGATTGGAACATCAGCTTGTGGTTATTATTGTATCATGTTTGTCAGACAAATGCACCAGAGTAAAAGCTCTGGGAGTAAAAACTTTTTAAAGTTTATTTTACAATTTGATGAGCTTCCTTCTCATGCGAATGATAATATTGCAATCAATTTTATCTAAACTCCTTGATATAATAATGTCAACATACTGTCTCAAATGCAAAACTAAAACAGAGAACAAGGATGAGATGACGGAAAAAACGAAAAATAATAGAACGATGTTAAAAAGTATTTGTGCAATCTGTGGTAGAAAGAAAAGTATGTTTTTGAAAAAACAAGTAGGATCTAGCGTTGATAGAGTTATCTTGATCGACGATTAATCTTATGAAACAAAATAAAATAAAATGAAATGCAATTGTGATTGTGACAAAGATCTTTGCATAGAACAAGATAAAATCATTACGTACTGTCAACGTTGTAACAACAGAGAAATAATAGGGTTAGGTATAGATATACATAAACTAATTGGTAAATTACCAAAACCAAAAGGCGGTTGGACTTTGCCAGGTCATCGGTATACTGGTCCTTACAATCCGCTAGATCAACAACTAGATGAAAACGATAATCCATTGCCAGGACAAGAGCCTTATAATCAAGTGGATGCAATAGCAATGCGTCACGATATCTGTTATCGTGATCATGAAAACTCGAAAGCAGATTGTGATAAAGTAATGTTAGACGAATTACATGATATGGAGCCAACAAATCTACGAGAACGTTTTGATAGAAGATTTGTTCAAGGAATGATAGGAGCAAAATATAAACTTGGACTCGGGGAGTCTCGACTCGGAAAAGAATTATACGATGATCTTGCAGTCGAACTACACAGACCTAAAAAAAAAAGTTTCCGAGACGTAAAGTTGTTGCAAACGCTGTAGATGATATCTGGGCAATAGATTTGGTAGATGTATCCAATCTGGCTCAGTTTAACGTTGGCGCTGATGGCGCTCCAAAGAAGTATTTGTTTAACGTTATAGATGTTTTCAGTAAATACGCTTTTAGTGTGCCAGTTTCAGATAAAACAGGAACGTCAATCACTGATGCGCTAAAACAAATAATAACGAGTACTGAAAGAAAACCAAACAAAATCTGGACTGATCATGGAGCCGAGTTTTTTAACAAAAAGTTTGAGCAGTTTCTAGAACAAAATAATATTAAAAAATACGTTACAGGAAACGAAGGCAAAAGCGTTGTTGTCGAGAGATTTAATCGCACGCTAAACGAAAAATTACATAAACATATGACAGCTAAAAACACCAACAGGTACATCGATGACCTTTCTCAAATCGTAGGCGAATATAATAACACGAAACATCGAACCATCAAAATGTCACCCAATGACGCTATCAAAAATCCAATATTAGCAAACGAAAACATGTACCGCAGACATAAATTTAAGGTCGGTGATAAAGTTAGAATCTCTTTGACTAAAAAGATATTTGAAAAAGGATTTACTCCAAACTGGAGCGAAGAAGTATTTGTTGTTGATAAAGTACTCTTAACAGTACCTGTAACGTACGCGTTAAAAGATCTGGCAGGTGAACCTATAGTAGGTAGTTTTTACGAACAAGAACTACAAAAAACTGAACAAGATGTTTTCATTATCGAAAAAGTGATTAGGAAAAAAGGAGATAAAAGTTTAGTCAAATGGCGTGGGTATAGTGATAAATTTAACAGTTGGATTCCAACCCGGTCGATTTTATCGACTGTGAAATAATGCTATTATAAATTTCCTCATACTTTCGTTTGATAGATTTGCATTTTACTGGTTTACATAATGATATTAGATATTGTCTGCGATCGTCAGAGATCGTCATAAGATTAAAAATCTTAACAAATATGAAATCAAATTTTATATTTTTCTGTCGGTCTGGAATTTTGATGTTTAAAAAAGGTCTGATTAACTGTAAAAATACCTGCTGTTCGGTAACGGTAAAATTAAATTTTATAATTTTTTTAGCAATGTGATACTTGACATTATATTTTCCAGTGGTTGGTCTGCTATAATTATATCTGTTAACGACGGTGACTATTTCATCATCATCAGACTCGTTGTTATATAAAATATCATCTTCGTTATAACCAATGGATTTGTCTATGAAATCTTTGGAAAATGTGACCTCATCACTGACGACCTTATCGCTGGCGATTTTGTCGCTAGTATCTTGTTTGTAGAGTTGAACGAGTCGTTTCATCAAGTCCATTATTATAATATATTTTTATCTAAATTATTGTTATAAGATGACTGATGAGATAAAATATCACCAAAAAGTTAATATAATAAACTACCTCGAACTGACCGAAGCAGTAAGAAAATGCCTGTCAGGTTATAGTTCATATTCCGTTGACGTTATTGTAATGCAAGGTGATTCTCATAAAATATTACTAACAGAAGCAGAAAAAAATAAAATTAATGAAAGTGCAGTAACGACGCTAAAATTTGATTGCGATGATATTATAGCATTTGCTCATCATTGTTTGACTAAAACCGAATTACAAAATATTATTAATCATCATATCTAAAAATAATACTAGCATCATATTTGTTTGAAAAAGCTGATTTTGTTGCTCCATCAGCTACAAATTTTACTGCTCTGGGATTTATATTATAATATTTCGCCGCAGCTGTAATTGATTTGAATTTGATCTCCTCATCCGTTTCAAGGTTTAACGAAATAACAGGTTTTATTGGGCATCTAAAATTAATACCACCACCTCGTCCTTTTCTCACATTTTCCTGTTGGGTCACTAGCTCCAGATTTTCCAATCGATTGTCTGTTTTTACATTATTGATATGATTAATAACCAGACCATTGGGTATAGATCCGTTGAACACCTCGTAAACAAACCTATGACCAGTATAACAAACTCGATCTGTCGATGTTCCTCTAACAGTTACTATAAGATATCCCATATTGTTCATAGAACTAAGAACTTTTTTAGTTTTTCTGTTTCTTATAATACCACGATCGTTAGCCTCGTATAAATCAAAGACCGGATGCGGCTGAAACTCGTCTTGTAAGGATAAATTTTCAATATTATCATCAGTGACTTTACCGTTATAATGATATACTCGTTTCCCCTCTGGAATGTCATCGCAAAATAACGTGTAAATAAAATCTTTTCTAAACATCGTAATTCTTTCAGTATTATCTCCCTTTACACTAATCGTATAACCCGCTGGCGTTGCTTTACCAACAGATATTCCAGTAATGATATTAATAACCGAACCAAGTGCATTTCCAGCGTACAGATTGTACTTCGGATAAACATGATATACCTCTTGCTCACGTGCGCTTGTCAGATTTACTGTCATTATATTATAGGTGATATTTTTTTTATCTCTAATTGTTTTTCTAGCGCATGCGCAGTGTGCGGTAAATTATCAATTAGATATTAGACTATAGTATAATAATGTTGAAATTGCGTGATATAGCCAAGAGAAGTCTTATTGGAGAACCTGTTAAAATAGCGACTGCTTTTACAGGTTTTGACAATAGTTATCAGTTTGATAATCAAAACGTTTTAGTAAATTTTTCTGAAACAAATCTCTTTCATCTGCTACAGACGACTGTAAAACGTGAGCTTGAAAAACACAAGGGTCTAAGATTGTTAGTGCAATATCACGTTATATTTTCAAAACTACTTTTGACGGAAGAATCTACTAACAAGGAAATTGCAGACCCTTACATCAACGCAAAATCTAGACGTGTTTTACTTGGTAGTGATCTTTTGTCACTATCTAATGAAATACACCAAGAAATTTGGAAAAAAATAGAAGAATTTACCGAATTAGGTTCGGGTTGGAAGTTTGAAATGATCAAGGAAATTTTGTTTCACACGATGAAATATGACGCATTACGCGGTAGTTCGTATATCGACCTGCCACCAAAAATAAAAAATAAACAGTGCTGTATAAACATAAAAAACGTCGATAGCAAATGTTTCCAATGGGCTGTTCTTTCCGCGCTATTTCCAGCAGAAAAAAATGCTGATCGTGTTGAGAAGTATATCAGTCACGTGTCAAGATTAAATTGTGCTGGTATTGACTTTCCAGTGGCAGAAAATCAAATACCAAAGTTTGAAAAGCAAAATAATGTTTCGATTAACGTTTTCGGATTAGATGAAAAAGAAAATGTCTATCCGAGGTATATTTCAGAAAAGGCTTCACAATCGACTATCAATTTACTGTTTTATAAAAATCATTACATTTGGATCAAAAACTTTAACAGACTAGTTGGAAGACAGTATAATAAAAATAACAACAAAAAGTTCTTTTGTTATCGCTGCTTGCACGGTTGTAGAGACAATGAAACATTACAAAAGCATTTGCAGTACTGTAGTGACGTACAAAGAATAACAATGCCATCTAAAAAAGATAGCGTGTTACAGTTTGTCCATCATAATCATAAACTAAAAATTCCTTTCGTCATATACGTCGATTTCGAATGCTTACTTCAACCTGTACTTGGCGTAGAAAATGATCCTAACCAATCGAGTACAAGAAAAATTCAAAATCATGTTCCATGCGGAGTAGCGTACAAGGTAGTTTGTTGCGCTGATTCGAGATTATCTAAACCAATCCAACTCTATCGTGGTAAAAATCCAGCTGTTTGGCTTCTCAAGCAGTTGATTAATGAAGTTGATAATATTACTTATCGTTTGAAAAAAGTAACTCTAATGTTAAAATTAACACCTCAACAAGAATCTGCTCACGAGCAAGCGAAAATTTGTTATATTTGTGAAAAAGCTTTTGACCCTGACAACAAAAAAGTACGTGACCATTGCCATTTGACCGGACAGTATCGTGGAGCGGCTCATGACCAGTGTAATTTAAAATTTCACGCTCCAGATTTTATTCCAGTTATTCTTCACAATTTTCGAGGATATGATAGTCACATCATCGTAGAAGCTTTTGGTGATCCTGAGATAAAAGCTCATCTAAAACTCAATAATGTCATCAAATGCATTCCAAATAATTTTGAAAAGTATATGTCAGTTACGCTAGGTAAATTACGTTTTATTGACAGCCTGCAGTTTATGGCAGCATCGTTAGATGAGCTAGTAAAAGGTTGTAGTAAATTTAATAACCTAAGAGACTGTTTTGGAGATAAATTTAATCTATTAGCTAAAAAAGGAGTTTTTCCATACGAATATCTCGACGATTGGAGTAAATTTGATGAAACATCTTTACCTAGCAAAGACAAATTTTACTCACAACTTAAAAATGAAAATATAACTGATGACTAGTACAAGTATGCACAAGATATTTGGAAAGAGTTTGATTGTGAGACTTTTGGTGATTATCACGATTTGTATTTGAAAACTGACGTGTTATTATTAGCAGATGTTTTTGAAAGTTTTCGAGAAGTGAGTTATAATAATTACGGACTAGATCCTTGCTGGTATTATTCTGCCCCCGGACTGTCATGGGATGCTCTGTTAAAGTTTAGTAAGGTAAGGTTGGAATTACTGACTGATGTTGATATGTTCAATTTTATCGAAAAAGGTATCCGAGGCGGTATTAGCGTGATAACGAAGAAATATGCTGAAGCAAACAACAAATATTTGAAAGAGTATAATCCTGACCTTCCTTCGAAGTATATAGTTTATCTAGATTGCAATAACTTGTACGGGTATTCGATGGCAGAATCAATGCCGTTTGGTGGATTTCATTGGATCACGGCTGATCAATTTCTATCAGAGACAGAAAAAAAGATACCCGAAGATGTTTCCTATTTCGTTGAAGTTGATCTTGATTATCCAAATTCGCTACACAAATTACATAACGATTACCCTTTCTGTGCGGAATCGATGGTCATAGATTATAGTTTGTTATCAAAAGAACAACAAGCGTTAGCATCACCAAGGCAACATTCCATGGTCAAGAAACTAGTACCAAATTTACTTCATAAACGTAATTATGTTTTGCATTACAAAGCTTTAAAACAAGCAGTCGATGCTGGTCTCGTGTTGAGAAAAGTTCATCGCGTACTAAAATTTAATCAGTCGCCGTGGATGAGAGGTTATATTAACTCAAACACTACAAGAAGAGCTGCGGCAAAAACTGATTTTGAGAAAAACTTTTTCAAACTGATGAACAATTCTGTTTTTGGCAAGACGATGGAGAATATTAGGAAACGCGTAAATATCGAACTAGTCAATGATGTCAATCGCAGAAACAAACTTGTGTCAGACGATGATTTTGTGAGCATGAAAATATTTAATGAAAATCTTGTTGCGATACAAAGAAGAAAAACAAATCTAAAACTAAACAAGCCGATCTACGTTGGAGCTTCAGTGTTAGATTTATCAAAGTGGCTGATGTACGATTTTCATTATAATTTTGTTAAAAATCAATGGCCGGCTAGTAGATTATTATTTACTGATACTGATTCGCTCGTATATGAAATTGAATGCGAGGACGTCTATCAGGATATGCATGATAATAGATATCTGTTTGATCTTTCTGATTACCCACGTGACAGTAAATTTCATGACGACACAAATAAAAAGGTTATTGGTAAGTTCAAAGATGAAATGAACTCGAGCGCTATCAAATTCTTTATCGGATTACGTAGTAAAATGTATGCCGTATTGTTAGACAATAATAAAATAACAAAAAAAGCAAAAGGTCTGCCTCGTGATTTTGTTAAAAAGTTTATAAAATTTGATGACTACAAGTACGCGCTTGATGGCGGTGTTAGTTTTATAAGAGCTATGTCAATTCGGACAAATCATCATAAGCTCGAAACAGATGTCCTTATCAAACGCGGTTTGAGCAATTTTGATGATAAACGTTATTGCGAAAATGGGGTAGATACATTTGCACTTGGGTATTGTCATGATGATAGAGATATATTTGACATTATCTTTGCAAACTAAAATTTTATCTAAACTTTAAAAATAATGTTTGAAAATTTGACAGTGACAAATAGCTACAGTAGCAAAATCAAATATCTAATGATGGACGGCAAACCATTGACAGTTGAAATTAATAATGAAACATCAGGCATATGCTTTAGTGGTACCCGTGACAAGTTAAAACTTTCGCTCATCAGATCTGATGACAGCGAGTATTTTAATTATCTCGAACAATTGTATCAAAAGTTGCTAGCGGAATTTAACAACTTTCACTGTCCGATTAGTCAGCAAAAATATACCAAACTTACAATTGATCTTGATCGGTCAAAGGTGTATTTTATCGACAAAAAATACCCTCTTAACAAATCACAAATAAAAGATTTGTTTGAGTCCCGTCGTTATGTGAGCGGTAAAGTAAAGTTTAGCCTCTATTACCATGATAATGAAATATTTTTGATATCTACAGTTGAGACATTAACAGTTGGTAATGAGGTATAACACCACTTACCTTACTGGAATTCTAATGCGTAATTTAGTCCACAATCGCCACGCTCTGCTAAATCGTAATGATTTGGAAAATTGAGTCTGACACATCATTTTGCTTATTCTGGAAGATCACGTAATTAAATTTTACCTGTTACCTAGGTATTTTGCAATAGGTGTTCTATTGTATTTGTTTGGAGGTCTAGAGGGGGTTGTTGAGCTCGGATTCTTAGCGCAATTATTGATTGCAACAGGTGTTCTATTACGTTACCTAGGTATTTTGTATTTGTTGAGCTCGGATTCTTAACGCAATTATTGATTGCAATAGGTTTTCTATTACGTTACCTAGGTATTTTGTATTTGTTTGGTGGTCTGGAGGGGGTTGTTGAGCTCGGATTCTTACTTTCTCCTACTACTGACGATATAGCGTCAATGGGAGTTATCATTAAAATATGGCCTGGGATACTATAGCGTCAAGATTTTTGGCGACAAATGGCACACTATAGCGTCAAGGGGAATTTTGTATTAGCACAACCTGGGCCTGTATAGCGACAAGAGAAATGGCCCAGGTGGCATGACGTCACGGTACTGAACACTTGGTAACAGTGTAGCAAGGAGCTGACCTAGTTGTCCTAAATACGCGCAGCTAGCACTACGACTCTAGGGAGGGACCTATAAAATAGAGACGTAGAGACCGACATATATTGCTATAAAACCTAGAGTTATATGTAAAGCATTACATAGACTTGAAATCTGTTGATGGTGTTCATAAATTTGCATATTTATAATGATGCTATAAATAGTTTTAATCAAGGAAAAGACTAACACCAAAATGGATGTGACTAAAAGTAACGCTAAAATGACGAAATTGTCCCAGAACTTAACCGAGACTAAACATATCCCTGAACATTAATTTACATTGGTTTAGACTAAAATTAATACTAAAATTACGAAATTGTCCAATACTATAATTTTAA
>JAEAOA010001668.1:1372500-1396404 GCA_016746295.1 Potamilus streckersoni | reverse complement strand
CGAATAACAACCCTCTCAAGCGTACTGGATCCACCAAGGGATCACGTTTGTCAGGGATTAATTAAAATAGATGCAATAAACTGACGACGAACAGTACGAAACTAGTAACTAACTAGCTCAAGCGCTTTCGACTCTCGATGAGTCTTTTTCAAAGGCAAATACAAAACATATATACGACAAACAAATAAACACAAAAACGTTGTGTTTGTAAACCTCTATATGGCTGTCTTCAGATGTGCTAAAACTATAAATACAACCAGCTTGTATAGACTAGTTGCGGAAACTGAAAACTTTGTATAATTCCCTAAAAGTCTACAAGCCAAAGCGACATCTATTTTCACTTTTTGTACATATGTAACGCAGATTGTATCCCGGATATTTGATTCTATACCGGTTATTCTTATAGTAAAAATTGAAGGATAATAAGAAGATTTAGAAAATGTTAAATTCTACTAGTGCATAATTTTTATTTTCTAGTCTTCTTGGTTTAGACCGCTTGGTTTCAATGTTCTGAGGCGGCGTATCCAGTATGATTCCTTTTCCTTCCTGGTTTCGGAACTCCAGCTGTGGTTGTTAGCAATAGCGATAAGTATTATATCACTGAAAGTGTGGCCAGGGGAGGAGAAGTGTTCTGCGACCGGGCTTCTGTACAGCTTTTATGTCATCCAATCAGATCTATGAAGGTTTATCCTTTTGTGTAGCTTTTCAGTTTCTCCGAAGTACTGAAGGCCATAGATCTTACATGTGATGAGATAAATCACATTCTCTATTTTGCACGTTTTGTTTGGACCATGTATGTTTAGTTTTTCTTTAGTTACTGTGCTAGTGAATGTCTTGGTCTCTATCATATATTGACACGTTTTGCATCTTTTATCGCCACATGGTCCAGATTTACTAGGTTGGTTTTGACTAGCGATTGGCGTTAGCTTAGCCCTGACTAGGATGTCCTTTAGGTTTTTTGGTCTCTGGTAAGCTACTACATGTTTGTTCGGAAGTATTAGGTTTAGTATGTCTGACGATTGCACGGTTGGCCAGTGGTTTGCGATGATTTTACCTACTTTGGAATTGTCTTGGTGACAGGTCAGAATAAATGGTATCCTATCAACCTTTTCTTTCTGTCCATATCTGAGTAGGTCATCACGGTTTGTTTGTTTGGCCCTTTGGATTGCCTCCGCAATCAGGTCTTTGTCGTACCCTCGGTAAATTAAATGTTTAGCCAGCTCTTCAGACCTTTCTAGGAATCTTTCATCGTCGTAGCAAATTTTGCGTATCCTCAGTGCCTCGCTATATGGAATGTTCTTAATGCAGTGTTTTGGATGACAGCTGGTTGGGAGGAGATAATGGTGTTTGTCGGTTGGTTTCGAGTAGATGTCTGTGTGTAATTTGTTATCCACCAGTCTGGTTGTTGTGTCCAGGAAAACATGGTTTGAGTTGGAAATTTCTGCCGTGAATTTTTTTGAAGGATGGAAGTTGTTTGCCTTTGATATGAAGTCATCCAGACTTTCTCTTCCATACTGCCACTTCATTTCTATATCATCGATAAAGCATACCCACTGGTATGGTGTACGCTCAACCGATGCTAAGAGCTGACCCTCAAGTTTTCCCATGAAACTGTTAGAATACGACGGGGTTATTTTAGTATCCATTGCAGTTCCATTGATTTGTCGGTAGTTTTCTTCATTAAGTTCAAAGTTGTTGAGTTTTAGGACAAGCTCAAGGAGTTGGACTAAGAAGTGTGTGGGTGGATTTTATATATATATATATATATATATATATATATATATATATATATATATATATATACACACACAAAGAGAGAGGGGGAGATTTTCGTTGTAGTAGTGGAGGTATAGGTATGGGGTGAAGGCATAAAAGAGAAGGGTTTACGCAGGGATCAGGCAATCTAAGCAATGCTCAGAATCGACCGATTAAAGTACATGTTATAGAATATTTCTCTTTATATGCTTAAAAATAATATGTCTCACACGCAGTTTTCATAGTTGTTCTTCTCTAAGTCGTAATGTAATGTAAAATCGGATACAAGAAGGGCAATTCATTTAATACAATGTGAAATGTGGTACAATCACAACAATACGCTTAATACAATGTGAAATGTTGTACAAGAACAGCAATAAACTTAATACAAAATGAAATAGTGTACAATAAAAGCAATACGTTGAATAAAATGTGAACTGGGCTACAGGAACAGCAATACACCTAATACAATGTGAAATTGGGTACAAAAAAAGCAGTACCTTGAAGGAAATGTCAAATGGGCTACAAGAAAATTAATGCAGTGTGAAATGGGGGTACCAGACAAGCTATGTACTTAATATAATGCGAAATATGGTACAAGACAAGCAATACACTTAATGTAATATAAATTAGGGTACAAGACAAGTAATATACTTAACAAGAAAAACAAGGAAAAGCATTGTGTTTGGTGATAACAAAAACAACCACTTGAATAAATTTAAATGAAATTCATGTCAAACAATCGATTCAATTATGAAGCTGAATTTGAAAAGTGTGAGAATAATGTAGAGGAATAATCTGAATATACCCAAGTGCTTGTAAACTGGATGGACACAGCAAATGTTCACGACTGTAAGAACAAAACAAAACAGGAATTAGTAAAGAGGTTGCTCCATGAGTCATTTTATCACTCAGCAAGTCGTATGTCAATACTAGAATCTCTTTTTGCAAATCTCAGGGTCAAATAAGTGAATTATTTATGTTAAAGTAAGTCACATTTTTGTGTTCTCGAAAAATATGGAAATGTTAAATTATAAGTATAGTTCTCCCCACCTATAATGGTTTACTTCAGGTTTCATATATTTGTCATGTCAATATCACATTCTTCCCCCTTGCTTAAACTTATCCCCTTTTACATATAAGCATTGAAAAATGATGGCGAAAATGATTCTAGATAACGTAATTTTGACTGATCGTATCTTCTGTAAAAGACTTCCGGTTTAATATTATCATGTACATAAAATGAATATCACTTATCTAGTCTTTTTTTCAAAAACAAATCAACGCCTCCATCTAGTCGTTGAACAGAAGCATACGAGAGAGTGAGAGAGAGAGAGAGAGAGAGAGAGAGAGGGAGAGAGGGAGAGAGGGAGAGAGAAATATCCTGATGTATTCATGTCGACATTTTGCATATTTCATAGAGTTCCTCTGACAAATGATCTTTTTTATCTGCTGCATGCTTGTAGAGTATGTTTATAATTGCAGGTGATAGGCGAGAGATGAACTTCGACCTGGGTACATCTTTTGAAATTCCATCCCGACCTTGCGTTGGCGTATTTCTCCAAATATTTTGAGAATATGTTCAATTCCTGTGTCAACTTTGTTATTGATGGCACTGCTGTCCTTGCGATTCAGGATTACGCAGGCACCAATGTGAATCCACGGATAGTTGTTTTAAATCCATCTTTATCATACTAAGTGGGATAACCAGATGAGTGTTGTGGACACTGTATGCTTTTACCCCAGCGCGACCATATTTTATAACACATCTACGACTCATATTTATCAATAGTTGTCGAGCGCCTTTGCATGGTGTGTAGGGGGTTGGAATAAAGACCGCGTGATTTTCCAACTCCACTACGTTGCTGAATTTTGAATTCGGGCACTTGTTATTGATATGTTTTTACAGGAACATACTCAACCTTTTGAGTAGCGATATTGGAGGCAAGACTCTTCTCAACCTCAAGGATGTCGGTTTTTATTGCGCCTATGGGACTTCGGATATTGTGCAGATACGCAAACTGTCATTTTTGCATAACCGATGTTTTTGCTTTGGTAGTTGCTGTTGCTGCTGCTGTAGTGAAGGTGATAACCGGTGGTGGTCGTGTTTGGGGTGGTTATAGTTGTCGATTCGGCGATAATATGGGTTTCAATAATTCAGGTATATCTGCTTTTCACGTACGACTTGGATTTATATGCCATGCTATTGTGCTAGCTGTTTTAGCTGCAACACTGTAGGCACGTTTATACTAAGGGGAGGGGTGAGCGTCTTTGCAAATGAGGTTTGTTTTATGTTTGGAATTTTATCAATATCAGAAAATATATATATATATATATATATATATATATATATATATATATATATATATATATATATATATATATATATATATATATATATATATATATATATATATGGAGAGCTACATATGTTTGTGGTTTCGATTTGTTTCTTCACGTTTTATATTATTCTCGAACAGATCCATAAGGCCAGCCAAGTTGGTCACGTAGTTTGACTCAGATAATACCACTGTACAATCACGTGATATTTGTCTATATGTTCTATAGTATTCATAATGGCATGTTCTGCCACATGGTTCTTATTTTGCAAGGCAGTCAGGTTTGCTTTCTTATTTATATAGGTGAGAGTGTTTATCTAATTTGCAAAATCACGGCTACATTTTCTCTTCTCTGTTGTTAGTAACACCCAACTCGAACTTTACCATGGTTAATACGAAGCTGCAATAAGCCCTTGCCAAATAATTAACTACACATCTCAGAGTATCCATAACTAAATCCTTCTGTGGTGATTTTTTGAGGCATCTTTCAGAGACAGGCTTACCTTAATTGGTGCAAAGGAGTCATCTTCGAGAACAATAGCAACATCAAATTTGTCCGGCGACTTTTGTATGTACCTATTAATGTTAAACTTCCTGTCGTGAATTTTATCCACTTTGTGCTTGACGTGAGGATTGTTATGGTTGGGGTGGAATGCTCTCAATGTTTTATTTAAACTATTGTGGAAGTCCCACCCAAACTCTGTTTTGTCTGAAGTTAAATTTAGTGAATGATAGATGTAAATCTCCGAGCCCCAAGTCAATAATGCCGTCGGTTAGATGGTTAATATACAAAAGGTTGAGATGCCATTAATAACAATTTAATAAAAATTCAATAATCAAATGACACAAATTTTCAATATTTTCAATTACACTCCTTCTGCTCGACCCTGTTAAGTCTACTGCATCACTTGATCAGCAGTATGAGATTAATTTCCACTTGTCTTTGTATTTTTTCTCATCTGTTGCATCCTTTATCTTACTTATTTATCCCAATTCTTGCTCCTCTCCCTCCTCGACTTTTCTAAAACTTCCTTTTCCTCCTCCACCTCCTCGATTTTTTTCTAGATTCCTTCTCTTCCTCGACTTTATCTCGACTCCTTCTCCTACTTTCACCACCACGACTACTCTTTTGTCGACTTCGAATGTCTCGGCTATAGCCTCAGTTATATCTCCAACTTTTCAAGACTCAAGACTATGCTGATTATAGTTTTCGTTTCATAACAGCAAAATGAAGGGATTTTAATTTAAACTGGGGTATATATGATATGTGTTTGCTGGATATTTATTCTCTGTTTGATGCATAATGCACACAGACCAATTTCAGTGGATTATTTCACTTCGATAATGCGCTATTTATTTGCTCGGAGTAAAAGGCAGTGTGGTCATGTCAGCACAAGTATCATCCCAATTAAGCGAACGATTAAATGCCGTCAACATTTCCATAATGGCATCTCCAATTCGTTATTCTGCTTGTTTCTCAAAATACAAGCTCACAGGAACAAAATGTGGCCATTGTTCCGATGTAAGTCAGTATTAGTCATTTTACATAGAACGGCAATCAGTCGTTTCTGTTAAAACTGTAATAACCAATATAAATCGATGCAGTCAATGTTTTCTTCTTGACATTGTTGTAGTGAAGGATATTGTTTTTGGTTCATCGGAAATATTGTAGCAACCGGTAAGTGCTTGGAAGTGGGAGTCGGGGTGGGGTGGAGTGGGATGAGGGTGGGGGTAGGGGTGTTCCAAGATTTCAAAAAGACCCTGACTTTCCTCGAAAAATCACCACGGTAAATTTATATATATATATATATATATATATATATATATATATATATATATATATATATATATATATATATATATATATATATATATATATACAACTTGTGCATAATAACCATAATTTCAAGTAAGCTATATAAAATCTAGAGATCAGATTAGCAAAATATAATTCGTTTTCAAAGATATCATTAGTTTGTAATACGGCTGTCTTGCATTAAGCACGTTATTCATATAGCGATAAAATTACTTAAAACATAACAGTTATTTTTGTTCTGTTTCATTTCTGTAATAATTATTTCTGGTTTCTTTGTATTTCTTTGCATCAGTTTGAACTCACTGCTACTTAAGCCAAGCCCTTCTTCTCTTTATTTTGTTTTTGGTATAACCTACGTGTTCGCGATTGTTTGATTTCACATTTGCTTTTACTGTGTCCATCAGTTTGTCGATTGTGAATTACGAGAAAGAGAACTGACCAGCTTTGCAATTTCGTAACTAGTTTGTGTTAAAAAGCGGACCGTTTTACTCATCTACTTTAAACAAATGTTGTGTGCCCTGTGAAGCCAGACTTAAATTATGCCAGGACAAAAAGTTAATTAATGTTTTTGTTTTGTTTTTCTTTTCACTTTTTTGTTTTGAACATTTTTAAAAAAAAATGTATCTAGTGGAAATGCCAGCAAAAGGTACCACACAAATAAAATATTTATACAGCGTTATGGTAATTACCTTAATGTAGACAAACTCTCTTATTGACGTTTATATATACAAACCCTCGTATTGTCATTTATGTATACAAACAATGGTATTAATGTTTTTATAGACAAACCCTGTTAGCGGATTTAATATAGACAAATTCATGTATTGGCCTTTATGTCGCCAAACTCTCGTATTGGCCTTTATGTAGACAAACACTGGTATTAATATTTATGTAGACAAACTCTGGTAGTGACCTTTATATAGACACATTCTGGTATTGACCTTTATGTAGACAACTTCTCATATTGGCCTTTGATATTGACAAACTTTCGTATTGGACTTTATGTAGACAAATACTGGTATTAATATTTATGTAGACAAACACCGGTATTCATGTTTTTGTAGAGAAACCCTGTTAGCGGATTTAATATAGACACATTCATGTATTGGCCTTTATGTCGCCAAACTCTCGTATTGGCCTTTATGTAGACAAACACTGGTATTAATATTTATGTAGACAAACTCTGGTAATGACCTTTATATAGACACATTCTGGTAGTGGCCTTTATGTAGACAACTTCTCGCTTTGGCCTTTGATATAGACAAACTCTTGACCTTTATGGAGACTAATTTTGGTAGTAGCCCATATACAGACAAAACTCTGGTAGCGGCTTTTATGTAAACAAACTGTGGTTGTCTACTTCAGAATGTTGCTCCTTGGCTAACATTTCCTTGTTAATTCAATGTTTGTTTTTTCAACGGTATTTCATGTCCACCAGACACGTTTCTTAAAGTTACAAGGACTCTGTAAAGAAAAAAAGTATGTCTGTTCTTAAAAAAGTGCAAACAATACCCAAACGAGTACACCACTACCTATTCAGTTAAAGTTTGTGTTGTTTCTCTTTGTATCACTTCCTTCTCTTCATGTGATGTACTAATTTTGTAATGTTCTTTGATCAATCTTCATCTATTAAAAGTCTTTCTTTTATATCTTCAGACTTTTCGGAATTTAATTTCTTGAAGTTACTTTATGGCCCATTGCTTTCCAAGTTTCTATTTGTTTTTCTTTTTCTTTTTTCCTTTTTAAAATTAGCCAAACACATTATTTACAGCTGATATAAATGTTATGTTTTATGATAACTTACAATGTTACTTTAAGTAGTGAAAATTAATCTAAACTATACTTTGGAACAAAAGGTTGATTTGAAATCGCAATTAAAATGTTTGAAGAGAAACATGTTTGAGTTGAAGAAATACTTTTATTGCAAATCCTTTTAGGAAGCGTACAGCAAATAAAACTAAAAATACTCATTTAGTATTTTATTTCCTTCTCTTTCATTATCTATGCATTAGTCCATCCGTACTTCCTTTCTTCCTACTCTTTATTTCATCTTTCATTTGAGCATGCCAGGTTATAATGTTCATATTACACTCCATGAAGTGTGCTCATTTGTAGAGTCACAGCTCGAGACAAAGTCCGTCTTAGAAGGTACTTAAAACCGTACTCTATGTAATGGCTTGCTATATTATTTCACATACCTCAGACCTTTCCTAGACATCAAATTGTTGAGATGGCATATTCTTGTATCGTTTATATGTTATAATATTTAATATTGTAATGGTAAATGTGTCGGAAAACGGGATATTAAAATCGTGTACCGGTCTGTCATATGTGATATGATGGAATGTGATTATGATTTTTAATGTAGCTTTAACAATTTTTCAGTCATATGGCTACGATGTCTGCAGTGTGGCAGTTTATAGTGATGTCTAACACTCGGGCATCATGCCGCAGACATGTAGCATGATGTCCCGCCCAGTCACATTATCCTGACACCAGGCGGACCAGTCATAACACTAATTTCTTAATGCTGAGTGCCAAGCGAAACAGCTATTAGTAACATTTTTGTAAGTCTTTGGTATGACTCGACCAGGGATAGAACTCACGACCTCCCGCATCTGAGGCGGACGCTCTAACCACTAGGCCACCGGAGCGGGTTGATATGTAACCTCGAAGAGGTAGGAATAGAGATTTGTGAGAAAGGTATGACATATCTATTTTTGTGATTTATCGTACTCCATCTTCGTCATCATACCTCTGGAATGGACTGAATATCATCATGAGCGTGGTTTCAGTCTCTGTGACAATATTATAATAGTGCGATTTAAAACGATAAATTGCTCGAAATTCAAACCTCTCAAACAGGTAACAATGCATAATGACATGCAAAAATAGAATGACTGAAGCGACCAGAATAACCGATAAATTGGAAACATTAATTGCCTTCATTCAGTTGATGCAAATGTTAATAAATTCGAAGGGCCCTTATATAAATGCATTGCTTGGCTACATAATTCAACGGATTTTGAAACATTTAAAAATCTTATAACATAGATGGAAAACAAAGTTAGGGACATGTGGTGATGTCAATAATGCCTCTGCGACCTTTACTTTGTCGTATATTCAGTTTGCTGTTGTTGTTGGGCTTAACGCCGATTTTCAGCACACGATAGGCTATTCATGGCGGCCAGCATTAATGGTGGAGGAAGAAACCGGGAAATCACCGGAAAGAACCACCGACGCACGAGGAGCTACTGGCAAGCTTTCTGACATATCCACATTCGCCGAATCCTAGACGCGAACCCACGCAGACAGAGGTGAAATGGCAGTGATCCGTAACGGACAGCGCTTTAGACCACTTGGCCACTCGGGGCCCCTATTCAGTTTGCTAATGATTGTATACGATTTCAGACAGTAACCCTTCGGCTGAGTGACAAATGTGGATTTAATAGTACAGTACGCAGAACAAGCAGAAAGCGTGACCGCATGGAAAAATGGAAAAATAGTTCTTAATAGCATTAATCCAAGTAATTGGAATGAATGTTAAAAAGTAAGTAACAACGGCAAAAACTTCCCCTAAATAAAAGAGCAAAAAAACACCCTTAGAGGAAATATTTATTCATAACTTGTATAATATTGATTCTTTTGGTATCACCTCAAAAGATTAATTAAAAATTGTGTTTCGCTTTGCGAAAGAAATGTCTCTCAGTAACGGCACTGAGAAGGATAAAAACTGAATGGTTCGTTATCTGTAGCATTTTTCAATGATCAAAGTACAGAATGTGTTAATTTTATTTATTTGCTGCTTCAGCTGATGACAAAAATGTCAATATACGGGACATACATTTGTGAACTCACACCACACTTTCTGATATATTAATAATAAAACAAGACGTATAAAATATAATCAACACATTTACACTGAATATGTGGCGTGGAAAAAATAAGTCACAGTATTCTCAACGGAACAATAGTATCCATAATTAAACTACTCTGCGTTCTTTTTAACACGTCGGTTGTCAAAAAAATGTGTTTCTATCATTATGGCTACACGCGAAAATAACACAAGTGAACAAAAAGAGATATGCCAGTGTATAAAAGAGGAGATGCAGTGCAGAAAACATGGGTATGCAGTGTAAAAATGGGATATGCCAGTGATCCTACAAATTACAGGCCTTTGTCACTCTTGAGTTGTGTTGGGAATCATATGGAAGGATTTTTTTTTTGCTTGTCCACAATACAATGAAATGATCTGATATATCTGTTGGATTTCTTCTTAACGATTCTATAGTATTGCAACTGATAGCATAATTATCAGGGTTGGTAAGGATGATGAGATGTCGCCAAAGCTCTTGATGTATATATATATATATATATATATATATATATATATATATATATATATATATATATATATATATATATATATATATATATATATATATATATATATATATATATATATACACATATACATATACATATACATATATATATATATATATATATATATATATATATATATATATATATATATATATATATATATATATATATATACATATTTATATACATATATATACATATATATACATATATATATATATATATATATATATATATATATATATATATATATATATATATATATATATATATATATATATATATATATATATATATAACATAACAGTGTAATAAAAAGTTAAAGTGGGATGACATTGATAGCTCTCCTATAGACTGGTTTTCTGATTACCTGTTTAAGATACTCCAAACTAGCTTAGTACATACGGATAACTCAAGTATCCAATAGCTGTTGTCGTACCTCAAGGCTCTGTTTTAGATTTGTTTGTATTCATCGTGTATATTAACGATATAGGCGACGAATTATTGCGTGCAATGACACTATTTGAAGATGGTAATTCTTTGGTGCATTCCTCAGATTATATTTGCAACTAAATATGTACTGATCACAGACTACAAACAGTTTATGATTGGTCAAGGCAGTGGTTGACTGGCAAGTTAGTTGGCTGGTTGGCTGGCTCAATGCAAATAAAACTGAAGTAATGTTATTCTCGCGTAAGTTAGAACCCGACTTTCCAGAACTTAACTTCAGGAACGAAATTCTCTAATTGTTTACTTCCACGAGCATCTTAGCGTAACTTTCAGTAATCAAGACAACTGGACCAAGAATACGGATAAAACAGTTTTATCAACCTCAATACTGATAAACGCCTTGATAAACTTAAATATCAATTTATCCGAAAAACGTTAAAAGACATATATTTTGAATATATCCGCACCTTACTAGAATGTGCAAAATGTTGTATGGGATGGATGTTCGGCTGAAGACTTTCTTAAGTTCGAAAAACTTTAATTAGAAGCAGAGAGTTTGTATGTTTGCTCACTAGAACGATTTCGTCTTGTAAGATTTATGAAGAAACTTGTTCGCCTACCTTGACAGTTAGACCAAATTTTTATAAACTAAGTTTTCTTCATAAACTTTTGTATGGTGTGTATACTTCTTATCTTGCTGGTCTTACCGCGATTGATTGGTGAGACAAATATGTACAATTATAGAAATAGGAATAATTTTATTTGAATTAAAGACCGACGAAAAATATGTAGAACCTCATTCTTACACTCTTCTGTTCATGTTTTGAATTCACTCTCAGGTTCAATAAAAGGTGAAAGTAACTATTCATTCTTCAGACATATCATAGATACTACGATAATACAAGTACCTGTCCATATTTAAGTTAGTAAGAAGAAATTATCTATACTCTAAACTAGAATTAGAAATAACTGTAGTGTTTTACGTAATGATTGTTAATCCATTGTGTGTTTGTGATAATGAGAAAGAAATTAGATGTCACTTCATATCAACTTGGATAGCGCAGGAAATTTGCTCAAAATCTAAGTCACCAGCGATTACCACTATTATGCTACACGGATTATCCAATGTTATGCCCAATGTTAATATTTGTATATCTGACTTGTTCCAAACATATATGAAGGACCAGACACACTTTATATATAATCAAGATATATTCAAATTTTATTTTCTCTACTCAATTAAAACCTACCATTTTGATTAAGATGGTGTTCAAAAATTTTAGCAATTGAATTCATTGTGGTGTAAGTATTCTTGCCCAATTTCTGCAACGATAATTAATTCTCTCTCTCTCTCTCTCTCTCTCTCTCTCTCTCTCTCTCTCTCTCTCTCTCTCTCTCTCTCTCTCTCTCTCTCTCTCTCTCTCTCTCTCTCTCTCTCTCTCTCTCTCTCTCTCTCTCCTATTTTCCTGAATAACGTATGCTTACATGTAATTGTATGCGATCATGTTAGTTTAGTGCTGTTTTCCATATAAGTTTCTTATCAGTTATAAAGAATGGACTTATTCTAAGTTTGTGAGAACGAGTAGTTCGACCCCATTGCAAATATTTATGGCAATACAATGATTTCTAACGAGATGAAAAACAAGACGTCCAAAATATGAATAAAGTTAATAGAAATGAACCTACTATGAAAGGCTTTCAGATTTGCTATAATAATGCTGATCAACAATTGAACATGGTTGTTATTATGAAAAATAAAGAAACTATCAAGCGATATTACTAAAAAACACTCAAACAACTTCGACAGAAAGTATTCTAACAAGATCATTATTAAAATGTTGACGATCTGCCATCAAATATGGTCGCCGATACCAAAATTAGAAATGGCAAAGAAAACAAGAAAAAAATCCAAACATTTCTTCTAAGAAACACTCAAAAGAATTTAACACGTTGTACACATAGTTCCTGCATAAAGTTTAAATTAGATTTTATTTGTACCAATGATGCTGTTAGGTCATCAGACATAACAATAGTAACTAAGAGAAAAAAGATACCTTAAAACAACTTCTAATAAAATACCATAGGAAAAATTTAATTTTGATTAAATTAAAGTACTTTCGCATAATGACTTTTCAATTATACAATGATGCACGTTCACTATGACTGCCATCATTGAACAAAACATTAAAATGACTTCTTCTTAATTACCACTCAGTCAACGGAACCTTAGAATAAAGGACTTACATATTGGAGCAAATGAGGTCTTTATTCTATTAAATCTGTTTGCCATTATCACGTCAATATCTTGTGATACTGCTTCTAAATCCTATCTCAGTAAAAATATCTCCAGATTTGACAGAAAAGGTCTAATTTTGGAGGAATACCATATTTATGCAGATAATTTGAAATCGTAATCAAACATGCACGTTTTACTAACAAGGAAGGACATAATGCTGTAACAACCTTATGTTAATTAAATGAACCAACAGACGATTTTTCAACTTTGATAGATAACATTAAAAGGTCAAAAGGTCTTTAAATACTGGACAGATAATCTGGAAGATATTTTAATATGAATGAAGATAGTAAAACCATTGATAAATGTTGGAATAATTGTTTTCAACATGTATGCAATCAACAATTTGGATTAAATTCTACTGATAACATTCTACTGTTGCATTTGGCAGTTAGGCAAATTTCAGGCTGGTGAGCATACCTAGACACATTTGCATCTCTTTCTATTTGTGGAAATGCAAATAAATAAGTTTGATCTTTGGAGACCATGAATTTAGCATACTGCTATTACGTCCTGACCAGGACATTTTCATAATTGTCCTATTTAGAAAAATACTGTGATTGATTAAATTCAAATTTTCCCATCGTCTACGGTTTATCACAACCGTTGTTTTTTCATTTTATATAGTTCTATAACAGAGGGAAAGAGATACTTTCTGTGAATTGTCTGAAAATACAGAACAGGCAAGACTGAGATGCAATGTTATCTAGAAATGAGAAATTGAGACAGTGCAGTTTCTCATTGTGTATATAACATGTGGACTTCTGTCAGATATTTTGTTCTCTTATGTTTTATTGTTTTTCTAAGTTTGCAAGTTATATTTCCAGGCTTAATAATCAGTTAACAAACATGGGCTATCCTTATTAATTTCTAGGGCAACATATGTTCTATCAAGCACAATTATAAAGTTGTTTGATGGCAGCGACAGAATACTCAATTTGTTAACAAAGCTTGAAAATATCGACTCATTTCTGTGTTAACTGGAATATTCCTCTTCAAGTTAAGCATGCATATTCAAAACCAGCACTGTATATGTGTATGTGTAAAATGTTGTACTTTTATAACGCCCCAATGTAATGTCTGATCGCTTCAGTGACCTAAGTGATTAGAGCATCTGCCTCAGATGCAGAAGGTCGCGGGTTCAAGACTCAGCCGAATCATATCTAAAAATTTAAAAACGGTGCTAACAGCTGTCCCGCTTGGTGCTCAGCGTTAATGGGCTAGTGTTAAGATTGGTCGGCCTGTTGTCAGGATAATAATGTGACTGGGTGGAACACGATGCTACATGAATGGTGTCCTAGAGTTAGATATAACTACAAGGTGCAATAATGCAGATATCGTAGTGATATGACAGAAAAATTCTTAAAGCAACATTAAAAATCCAAATCGCTTACACACACACAGGCACACACGCGCGCTTTTTGTTTTCATATACGTACTGTCGGTGACGAAAAACTATTGGCCAATTCCAGGAGTGCCAGATACATGTTAAGTTCGGCTCACCATTCATTATTGTTTTTTTTTCCATTTATTCAAATAGATTTTTAAATGAGTGTTGCGGCAATTGCTCTTTAATTTCGTGGTTTGCAGGAAACAAAAGTTGATCATACTATCCCGACTCGAAGGCCCTTTCATGTTTGTAGTCACGCGCAGCGCAGATTGCATTAAGTGTGGGCGATAATTTGTTATTTGGTGATTTCCGTACACATTTAGAATGAAACGCAATGTTTGTTTTATTTTGTCGTTTATTTCGATTTGTGTATGTTAGCGGCAGAATAATAAAGTTACATGTAATTAATACATCTATTTACATGGTCAGAAACATGTTTTCACTGTTATTTTTTAATGAACAAAGTAATTACAGAATAGACGTGTAATAGTTTGGACTGAATTTTATAAATTTAGGTGCATTTTCATAGCTTATAAAACGTATGCTGCACGTACTTAGTAATTAGTCGATATATGTTCCTCGCATATTTCAGATTCGTTTCTCTTGAAATAAATTGTTTGTTTCTAGTTTTGTATCAATCTAGTGTAGCATTTAGGCATATTTGTTGATAGTTCGAATTTTTGGATTATTTAGAACCATATATTTTTTGATAAGTATCTATATATATTAATTGCGTTCTAACGAATGGGTTTGATCAGAACAAAACTGCTTCTTACGTGGTAGTTGTTTCCGATCTGTCAACCAAGCTGATTAAGCTGATTGAACAGCTTGTGTTTTCTGCCAGCAAATTAGACTTGATAATTTCACTGAGTACTTCCAAAATATTGACGTAAAATGAAAATGTAGAAATTAAAATTAAAAGATAGCCTTTGTATGAATTTGTCACAACAAAAGAAGTTTATAATTTTTAAGAGTACCATGGTGACAATAATGTTGGCACCTGAAGGGTAATGGCATGCAATAAAATTACATATTTGTGGACATTTATTTTTTTTTATCCATAAATTACAAAATCAATGTAAACATTAATTGAATATTCATCTAAATTCGGCGAGCAGCAATTTATTTAATCTCATTTCATTCTAAGAATCAATATACCCCATTATAATTCTGTTTTACTTTCCCCAATTTCCAATGATACACAATGATTATATAATAATAATAATAATAATAATAATAATAATAATAATAATAATAATAATAATAATAATAATAATAATAATAATAATAGCCACAACACAGGAATTTTAAAACACATTTTTTTATATCCTATGTATGTATGTATGTATGTATGTATGTATGTATGTATGTATGTATGTATGTATGTATGTATGTATGTATGTATGTATGTATGTATGTATGTATGTATGTATGTATGTATGCACGCATCTGTGTGTGTGTGTGTGTGTGTGTGTGTGTGTGTGTGTGTGAACGAAATTCAAATGGCATATGGATATTTAGAGACTGTCAGGCCAGAACGTATTCATAAGCCATTTCAATCAGAGACAGGCATAGGTTTGCCGACATAACCGAAATTAGACGAGAAACGTAACGATAGCAGATCTAAATGAATTCTATATCACATGGCTAAGAAAATATTTGCTACACAAGGAGGATGAGCGCTGAGGCAATAGCGCTTGTACTTAATTCCAGTCTGAAACGTCACACGCAGTGACAGCAGTTCCTAAAAATAGATTTTCGGACAAGGCGAACCAGGCTAATGGCAACCAGCGATACTTTCCGTATTATTCTTCTTATTGAAAACGATGTACCAGGCGCTAAATTTGTTCATCTGAATATAGATGAGAATTTTAATATTTAGTTACAGCGATGGTTAGAATGTAGAGGCCTGTCCCTAAAGTAAAAAAAGAAGCATTCTACTTAAAAGTTGAGTCAATACAAATACTATACATGTTGGGACATAGCGTATTTATGCACAGGAGTCTGCAGTTTTATCAATAAAGCACAACGAAATTTCTGACAACATGAAATCACCTTAACGGTATTATGAAAAGGTATAAATTTATAATACCGTTAAGGTGATTTCATATTGTCAGAAATTTCGTTCTGCTTTATTGATAAAACTGCAAACTCGTGATTTAATTTTATGTTTTCTGGACTACGATCGTTTCTTCAATCGTGCATTTTGTATCTTGTATTTTCAATACTCTACTGAGTCTACTGTATGCAAAGTGTTGTAAATAACAGAAATATCGATTTTTTTCCCTATCTGTAGTATATTTTATGTATACATTAATCATACAAACCAGAAGTCATTGTGGTACGAGTTTGATTTATAACTGTACATTCTTGTATGGTTTGTACCGTTGAAACAAGGCACCACATAACACCCATCATTACGTTAATATTTAAATTTACAAGTGCAATTTATTATTTTTTATTGTTGTTATTGTTCCAGTGCTTATATTATTCTTTCATTATTTCATTATTTTATTATTTTATTATTTTATTATTATTATTATTATTATTATTATTTTATTATTATTATTATTATTATTTTTATTATTATTATTATTATTATTATTATTATTATTATTATTATTATTATTATTATTATTATTATTATTATTATCATCGCCGCAAATAATCCAGGTAATTGTATCATAGTTGCATGCATATGTAAGTAATAAAAGTTAATATTATATATGTTTATGATTATATTTACTATTCTTCTTCTTCTTCTTCTTATTCTTATTCTTATTATTAATATTATTCTTATTATTATTATTATTATTATTATTATTATTATTTGTATTGTTGTTGTTGTTGTTGTTGTTGTTGCAAAGGGCTACCATAACTGTTCCCTGGTGTGATTTTGTGGCTTAGTCAGATGTAGACTGTGTAAATCTTAGGATCAGATGTGATGAATCAGTTGGGAACAGTATAACGCACAAGCTGATAAAATTTCAACACAAATACATATGCCTGAATATTTTGAGACGAAAATTCCAGGGGAACTGTCTCCAATTAAATCGTCAGAATGAAGTCTTGCTATATATGATTGATGTTTAAACATGTAAAGAAAGAGGAATGTACATGTACTATAGTTACTATTTCTATTTTGCTTTGTTCATCAATTTAAACTCTGCGTAGTGAATATTTTAATGCATATAGGTATAAAAGGAATAATTGAATATGGTTCACGCATCATTCTACAAATCTGCATATATATTTAAGACATTTGATCAAGAAATATATCCATGTAGGTTGTTTTGGGAATATGCATTAAAAATTTCATTACCCTTTTTCTGAGTCTCATGTATAAATTGGAAACAATGTTAAAAAAATGAGAGAAAATTTCTGTTTATTTTCATGTCATATATTTATGCTATGTGCATAACACATTTTCTTAATTGGAAAAGTATAATTGTCTTTGCTGATGGAAAAAGTAATACAAAAAAGCTGTCTATAACGATGACAGCTAGCCTTAAAATGATACACATTTTACAAACAACAGGGAAGTACATGTCAAAACAACTTTATTGTCAGCATATGTATGTTGAATTTCAGAATAATACAGTATTCTTAGATTGTAATTACTGCACAAGAGGATTTTGCAAATTGACTAAACAACCTGCAATAAATACACACTGAGAAAAGACAGGCTGAATACTGAATGGGATTACATTCAGTAACAGTCTAAACTTCTGATTTCTCTCAATGGACCGTTCAACATGTATCCTTTGTTTGGCAATATCTTTAGTTAGTGCAGACTGCATATATATATATATATATATATATATATATATATATATATATATATATATATATATATATATATATATATATATATATATATATATATATATATATATATACATATATATATATATATATATATATATATATATATATATATATATATATATATATATATATATATATATATATATATATATATATCCTTTGTCACATTTGTTTATGGTAAAATCACGTTGGCCATAATGATGTACCCATCATATACACCTTTCTTCTTGTCTAGCTTTGGAAAACCGTGTCCAAATTCATTGAACCAAACTCCAGCTTTCTGGAACCTCGAATCGCTTATACATGAGCCAGAGCAACAATGCTCAGTGGTAACCATATTAATTAATTACTTTTCCAGATGAATACATAGTTTGTCTATATATTTCAAAATACTGCTAATTCTCGTGTTACTACGCGTTGCTAGGGGCTTTGTTCGAAAACAATATGGCCGCAGTTGGGGCAATGATATCATGGTTTTATTTAAAGCACAAGGCTGAATTAAGTACAAATGCCATTGGGGTGAAGTGCCATGCGTAAGGACACGCCACGGTAGATCACTTGGGATGATATGCTGGTAGTATTCGAATCGGTCTGGCATGTTAGTCACTAAGAAACCGTTTCCGTTAGTCACCGTTTACGACATGCATCCGTTTCCGTTAATCACCATTTTACGACATGCAGTAAAACGTCTAAAGCCAATTTACAAAATGTGGTGAAGATTATATCAAATAAAATGAAAGCAGAAGACATGCTGTTACATTTTATCATTTGAGAAGGATCTCGTAACGACTCATTTCTTTCCTTTTTATTTTGAATATTGACTTTTATCTTTAGTAACAAATTACATATTTGTGTTTTTGTTTTTTTTTTATCGGAAACTTTATTAAGGGGTTAATTGTAGTGCAGATATATTTGTGGATAACCTTTGCTAAAAATTGTATTATTGTGTATATGATATCAGCTAAGGATTCACTGTCTGCATGGGACGGATGAAAAAAGGACGGATGAACAAATAGAGTAAACAAGACTGTTGTCCAAAAGAAAGTCGAGAAAAAGTAAGACAAGCACAAAAGTTTGAAATACTTTGCGACCTAAATCAGAACACAAGTGCATTTGAAGCCTTGAAAATGAAATATTATGTAAGGCAGCAATTATACCCCGATCTAGTTTAGAGATCACAACATTAACAAGTACAAGATTTAGTCAATTATTTATATCTTCCAAATTCCGATATTAAAGTGCACAAACAGACAGACTTGGAACAAAACAGTCTAAATGGATATGGAACTTGCAACTACAGAACCTCACACATTGATAGCAAACGTACCCCGATCTTGTTTAGAGATCACAATATTAATAAGTACAAGCTTTAGTCAGTTATTTATATCTTCCAAATTCTGATCTGAAAGAGCAAACACAGACTTAGAGCAAAACAGTCTAAATGGATATGGAACCTGCAACTATAGGAACCTCACACATTGTAAACTTTACTAGCATTACCTGAATTGGAGTGATGATGTTGGTGTTACTTGTATTTAAGGCGCGATTCATATTTCAGTATAAATATTGATTGAGAGCTTAATAACTACCAGTAATACGAATGAGTTTTAACTAGATAAAATTTGATATCGCTTGATTAAGACTGTAATTATATGTGCTGATCCATATTTATTCGAAACATTCATCCAAAAACCCTTGACCTGTCACCATACGGGTATGGCTAAAACTTCCGTAACCAACTTCAGACCCATGTGGTTAATTAATCAAATGATTTATCAACAAAAATTTCGTTAACCAGTATAAGACCGCCCTTGAAGACAATGCTGTTATTCCTAATATTCAGAAGTCTTTTTTCTGCCCCAGGAGCTCAAACCCACAAGCAGCTTGTTTCCTTTCCATGAAATTAGTTCCCCATACCAGATGAGAGGATATAAAGTCGGATAATATCCGAACGATTAGCCATTTATACACCTTTATTGAATCGTGAAAATCCAACTTATCTTAGTTTTAATTGAACATAAAGGATGGCCATTTAACCAAAATCTGGAATGAAAAAAGGATCAGAGATTATTGCTCAGACTGCGTGAGAAAATACGTGAGAGAAAATGTATGTAATGCTGAAGTTTCAAAACCAATCGATATACTTATTTCTGATAGTTTAGAGAGAGAATTGAATCAATAAGGTGCCATGAAAATAAAATTACAAAATATCGCGTATCAATTACCATGGAAATATCTATAACCTCATAATCAAGAAGGGACAGAAACACATATTGAATTGTATACTTAGTTAGGTACATTGCAAGCATAATCATATCAACTAGCGGGTTTAAAGCACTCGCATTGACAAATCATTGCCATCTGAATTCTGTCCGCGAAGGTTGCAATTTTAGTCTTGCCCAATGTGTCTGTGTGCGAAAGATTGACACAAATCTTTTCTATAAATACGATGTAAAAGGTTTAGAACTAATTACTCTCTTAACTGCAAGCAAAGTTGCAATTTTGCTTCATTTCATCTCTTGTCGATGAAACAATTACCATATGCATTCAAGCTCAACAATAAAAACAAAAACATTTTAAAAATTATTTTAGAAGACATTGTATGTGCATGACAATATTTCAGTACTGATTTCCCCATTGACCCTTTCCGGTAAAATGAAAAATAAATGAAGCCTACTCAGGGCGCAGTGTATTGCGATAACATATTCATTTGAAATCAAACTAATGAAAATGATGCAGCCTTAAATGTCGGACTCTCGTGGAACATCGTATGTGAATCGTATTAATCAAGATTTATAGGCCGTTGACGCGATTATTTTTGTACAACACCGTTCCTTGACAAAGGAAAAATGAGACAGAAAAGCAGACTGCTTACGACTTTGAAACAGCGGTTGCTTCCCAAGGGAGCCATCAGTGTTACTCGATTCCACCGTTGGGTGTGATGTTGAATCAGTGATTAATTAGAATATTACGAAATGTTTTTCAACCAGTATCCTGTGTCATCAAGCAAAATAAAATCGACAACAATGATAGTTTGTGTGTGTACTCAAAGGGTCAAATGTCTTGCTAATGCATATGTTCAATTTTAATTGCATTGTGAAATGCAATGCGATATCGCATGAAACGGGTTTGATTGAAACTTGAAAAGAAGTGACAAATTACATTCAGTGTTGTTAAATACAGCATATTACGCACTTTTGTATTACAACTATTACTCAAAAGTATATTTATGTTTATATTATAAAATTTGCATACTTCATTCTTACCAAGATATTTTATTTGTTTTTAAAATGTTCAGTGTTGATCACGACTGAACATTAAACAAACCAAAAATAAAAATATTAAAATGCCCATGCAAACGAAATAAATAATTATGGGACATTTTATATAATCAATCATGGAGTGTAATCAGTTATCGTCCCAATAGATGGAGCCATCTAAAATCTGATGCTTACATTTTCTCCTACTTTGTTGGATCTTGATTTAATCCTAAGAATGCCTGAAAAAGAAACAAATCGTTTTTATTGGTAATCTGAAATAAAAATTAAAAGTTCCAATATTAAATCAAATTGTATTTATTCTGAATATTTATAGCATTAAACAGAATCTTATCTACAGTGAAACTAACAATTCATTACAGCTTTGCACTTCGTTTAGTAGTACAGAAAGATGTGAATGTCATTTCACACAAAATATATTTCAGTAACAACTACGTCTTGATTTGAATACGCGGAAAACAACAAAACTATCATTCTATACCTTTCAGCAAAGTTTGAGACATTATGTTTGATCCATTAGAGAAAACGAAACTAAAGAAAGAGAACTAAAATACATTTAATTGAAAATGAAACTTTTTATGACAATTAAGTCATGTTTAGTTACCACTTATACTAAATATCTAAAGCATTCGTCGCAAAAGATCGCTCGAATGGTACGTGGATTATATAATTTTAAGAAAACGCGTCTACTAAAGCACAAATGAAAAATAATCACAAAGGTAAATCTTTTTTTATTTCTTTTGCTTCATTACATTTTATTGTAATGATTATTGAAAGGATTCAAAACTCTTCGATATTTCCTTTTAGCAAATGTTATTTTTTTAAGACTTAGAAGTGTTGCATGAGAATTATTTTTAATTACCTAAATTTATATTAACCTGATTTTGGTAGTCCTTCGAGCTCCAGAATGAACATGCTAGCACTAAACCAATTGATTTCTTTAAGCGCATGAGTGAGTGGTCAGGCCATTTTGTGTTCTGAACTGTCTGTGACACACTTCACAGAAGAAGCTGACTGGGGCTTTTGTACTAATTCTGTAATTCTCCTTAGATCATATACTTGTTATCGAATGAGACTGCCCATGTGGAACGATTCTTTTTGAGATATTCTTAAGGATTAAGATAAATATTAAGATGTTTCGAGGATTACTCGAGGGGAGTTTTTAAAGCATTTTTCTGAATCTTTGGAAGTGGCGTTCTCTTCTTCAGCTTACCATAGAAAATCGTTTCTTCATTATCACTCTTCTGAGATCTTTGTGATATGGCCTGTCCATCTCATCTGCAATTTCGTCAGCAGAGTGCATATGCTTGCCCCTGTAAGAATATTATATTGCCATCTTATTTTTGTAGTTTCCTTATGCATTTACTAAAGCGTTTCAGCTTATTGGCATATTATCTGATTCCCCTATTGTTTCGCATACGTCCAGAACGGCCGTCAACAAAGTGTCTTTATAGAACTTTTGTTTTGTTGCAGACAGACGAACCGTCGTCTACAAAGTGAAAGAGCATATCATATAACCATTACGATGATTTTCTCTGAGTAATAAAACTCTGCTGTGATCTTTTAGATGCTCCAATGACTGACTGCGTCAAAGGCTTTTGTCATGTTGACATTTCTCCTGGAGTTGACTGAGTGAAAATACCATGTCTTTCATGAAGCTACGCTTATTCTTAGGATGGAGCCCTTACAAAATGTAATGCAAAAAGCGATTCAGTAGAATTCACTTGAGGAATTCAGTGTTCTTTGCGTCCACATTGACTAGAAAGAACTTAACCATTTTATGCGACATGGGCATGCCTCTGATTTCGTAGACTCTTTCAGGATTAGCATCTGCGCTTGATGTTTTGCCCATTGACAGCAGATCAATTGCTTTACAGTTTCAGTCAGCTCTAAAGACAAGATATATCTTGAATTCTACTTCGGCCAGTCTATTAATTGCCTACTCACGGATTGTTGATTGAAAATGTTGTTAAAGTAGTCCTGAATAGAGGATCTTTTCTAGATCATAAAGGTATTTTTACATCCAATTAAACTCATTATTCATCTATTTGTCATCAAAAAATGATTGTACATGTTTAGAAATGCAAATAATTGAACTTATTTTTCTTTTCCTTTATTCGATGTTGGGTAGGCGATGACCTATATTTTGTCTTGCCTTTTTAATTTTAACTATTTTGCAATTTATTATCTTTCGAGCACATTTTTAATAACAAACAAATACAAGCATACCGAGAGCACATCTTTCATTACGGTTTTATTTTATCCAAGGTCATTAAGTTATCAACGTTAACATCTTCGGGTTATATAATTGTCGACAAAGACAATGGGTGTTATCCCAAGAGAAACGTGCCATAACTGCCAGCATT
>JAEAOA010001668.1:1270000-1367500 GCA_016746295.1 Potamilus streckersoni | reverse complement strand
TAGGCCCATCGTGACATCGTTAATCCTCCCAAACAAATCAGATATGCAAGATCAAAAAGCATCAAAGAGTTCCAAAACAGGGCGATGCTAACGCCAATCATTCAACAAGACCACCATAGCAAATCTGGCCCATATGGCGATAAAAAATGGCAAAAATGTCAACATATGATAGATACCATCATATTTGTTGTACATCAACTAGCGAAAAACTAAATATACATGGTCCAAACTGAACATGTAAAAGAGAGAATATAATTTATAAGTTTTGCAAACCTTCAGTATGTTTGAGAAACTGAAAAGTTACACAAAAGATCAATCTTCTCAGATATGTTTAAAAGACAAAGAAACTGTACAGCAGTCCAGTTGCAGAACACTTCTCTTCCCGTGGCCAAACATTCAGTTCGTTACACTTACTGCAATTGCTCGCGACCGGAAATGGAGTTCCGAAACCAGGAAAGTCACGGAAACTTACTGGATTCGCCGCCTTAGAACATTGATACCAAATGTTTAAACCAGGAAGACTAGGAAGATAAGTCACACACAAATAATATCATCTTCTTTCTGTAGCCGGATGTTCATTTAAATAATCTTTCAATTTTCTTATTAGTCACATAATAGCCTACAATTGCTAAAAATGAAGAAATATCAGGGATATAATTGCGGTTACGCAAATTTACATTGAAAAACAGATTGCGAAAATGCTAGTCTATTTCTATGTCAATATTAAATATATTTCAGCATCAGCATCCAGTTGTATCCAACTCATGGGCTCCCGCAGGATGTTTGCGTGGTGGGTGGGGGCAGTCAGTTACGGCCGAGAGAGTTACTATAAGAAGCAGTCTAAAACTAAAGTTAAGCGTCCCCAACAGAATCTTATGACATATTTTCAGATTCATTTACATGATTAGGAACAGAGTCATCGTTGTGTAAAATCTTAATGTGTGGTTTCCTATCCCGTTTAAATGTTTGCGTGTGAATTAATAATGCTGAATTAAGTATATTGTTGATCTTATTAAATATTTTCAGTATTTCCCGGTTAATTGAAGTATTAAGCTGTGTTTTCTTACAGGTATATGGAACAATGATTGTTAAATTGTTATGTTTGATGTTCATTGACTAATTGTAAAGCAAATTTTGAGCAACAATTAAATACCAAATTTTGTCGCACATTTTTACATTTTAGTTTTTAATTGACTGTTTTAATCGCTCTAAAGCCAACATAATTCCGGAAAAGTCGTACGTTGAAACGCTGTTACCTAATATAATGAACTTGTTATGTTCGTTTATAAGATTAAAGTTTTATGGTGAAATTTTTTATAGTAGTGGGCTAGAAAAAAGCTTTAACTAGAGGATTCTTTTTTAGTTTTATTTTCCATAAGTTATGTTCTTTAGAATTTAATAGATCACAATTACACCTGCGACAAATTAAATATAACATCGAAAAGCATAATAAATGTATATATTTACTTTACGTGCACCTTTATGGGGCATTTTTGTCGTGCTTAGTATACTTAATACTTAAGATATTATTTTGAAATATTAAATTTTCTTAAGATGATCATGAACGAAAGTCTTGCTACACTTTATTATTATTATTATTATTATTATTATTATTATTATTATTATCATTATTATTATTATTATTTTCATTATTATTATTATTATTATTATTATTATTATTATTATTATTATTATTATTATTATTATTATTATTATTATTATTATTATTATCAGATAATTATAAATATATTCCACCTATATTCTGACACTATTCCTAGATAGACTATGCTGCCAGGAGTTCTTATAATGCGTATCTCTCTTTGGTTTATAAAGATAACCATCGTCCAGAGTCTCATCAAACGAGAGACGTTTTACTAATTGGCTAATAATTTACATTTCGTCCTTTGTATGGTCTACGCCATATATTTTCTTGGAGTGATATCATCCAATCTGCAGATACAATAGACGATTATATCTGCCTTGGTAAAACATCTCAAGCACTCCAAGACAAACTCGAAGAATGAGCATTTAAAAACAAACCGAAGACTTTAGGCAGGATTTTCTTGCAAAAGCAGTAACATTGATATAGTTTTTTTCTTACCTCTCTAGCTTTTATTTTCAGATTCCTATTAGTTAAACAAAAATTCAAAGAAAAAATATTTGCTTTACTTTAGTGGTATTATATTTGTCTCAAAACAATTTACGCGCGTTGCAGAGAGGGGATAGAGTGCCTTCACACGTGCACCATCGTTATCAAAAGTATTTGAAATATTGGTTCATATCTGTAAGTCAAAGCTCAAATTGGTTTCAAAACGACACATTTTGAAAGAAAAACTAAAAGCCAATCTAACAACTGACTAATTACAACTTATTATTAACATTCCGTAAATATGAAAAAGTAATCCATCATGCCAAACTAGGTCACTGAAAAACTTTTCACCAGAAGGAAACGTCATTAATGAAGTTGTCATAGTGTTAACATGCGAAACTAATTTAATGTTCAGTTTCCACTGATTTGATTTAGTCGCCATCAGATAATCGATAAGCGTTCCGACGGGGTAAATCTCCTGAAAGTGTGTAAAGAAAATAGATAAGTTTTTCAGCAAATGGAAAAGTCGTGGATTCTGTGTTTGCTGATTTATGCAGATAGTAATCGTCACGATTTATGTGGTTTTTCTTTCTTAATTGGTTTATTTTATATAATTTACATGAAATGTTTGAGTCTTGCCTCTATAAGCAGTTTAAATATAGGACGAATGTATGAAAAATATAAGACTAATGTATGAATGTAATATTTCTTTGCAGTAGTTAAGACTTTTGGAACAAATAATCTATGAATATAAGTACCGTTTATGTTCAGGTATTCATTCGATAGCCTTTAAACAGCTCTTTCCTCACACCCTAAAAGGAGATAGAAATCAAATCTGCTCGAGAAACTGTAACAACAAAGCTCTTCATTTGACATCAAGACAAGCGAAATTTCTAAAGGGCTACGCATCATTTAAAACCTAAGAAACGTGGAATTATCAGCGCATCGGAATAGCTTTATGATTATAAAATCTTTAAAAAAATCTTTTAAGTCTTCAGACAGAATCATATTTGGATGAAACGTGTCCTTATCAAGAAAGTAGAAGTTGTTGTTGTTGTTCTGGGGCTTAACGTCATTTTTGTTGCACATGATAAGCTATGAAAACGGGAAATCCGCGGAAACAACCACCGACCCACGAGAAGCTGTTGGCAAGTTTTCTCTTATATCCACATTCGCGGAATCTTACACTCGAACGTAAAGGTAATGATGGATAAAATTAGCTATGCTGATATGGTGTCTTTAATCCAATCCTGCCCTCCTCTGACAAACACCATAATCCGGACTAAAACTTATCTTAGTGCATAAAATCTAAGCAGCAATTTACTTCTTGTCAGTTTATAAACAAGCAGACCTAAACTTAAATTTGAAAATATAAATAGATCCTAGGCAAAACAGATGAATATTATTATAAAAAAGAAGGAAAGATTACATTGTGAATGAACTGTCAACAATTTTGTCAAACATTATCAATGACTGGAAGGATAATTTTATTTTATTCCATCAGTTCAGCTCTGTGTGCAACAAGAATAAATCTATACAAACCTGGTATAAAATAATTTCAATAATATTTCAATTGGTATTTTTTAAAGTCAAAAACCTTTTTAAAATTGGCCCCGTTGAACTGGTGTGACATTTAATTGACATCGTCCAATATCAATATCCACTAGTTTTATGTTTGTGATCTACAGAAGTGTGTCGGTTTTGCTAATTAGAGACTGGAAACAATGTGAATAAAAGTTTCAGTTACTAGCACGTATATCATGAGATTTATATGGGTACTTGTAAACACTGATTATCAATGATCCCTATTAACCAATATAAAATAAAAATCTAATTATTTATAATCCACGTTTCTGTGAATTTCACCTATGTCTCCATTGCCACACAATCTGGACTTAATGAGAAGGAAATGTTACAAATCAATCGATTTAATTATTAATTGATTGAGATTTTTGAAATATGACCAAAGACTGAATTGTAATAAGACTTCATAACTTTTAAATTGTCAATGGAAAGCGAGAATCGTATGGCCCTATTTCTGGCACTGATCCAAATAAGAGAGCGTGCTGTTTTATTGCTTGTAGTACAGAAGGAGTAGTTATTATTCCTGATGGTGGCTGAAGCAAGAGTAAGTAAGAAATCTTAGTTTCAAGTATTTGAACTTTTGATTTCAAATAAATTTGGATAAATCTTTTATAACCTAATTTTTGTTCCTTTGTATGAAAATGTGTATATACGGCTGAATAATTTAGTCGATGCCTATACAAAAAGTGTTCCATATATGTATTTCCTTCTGTTATCGTATTTTTAATTACTTTCTAGAAACGAATGGAATATACAAATCGACGGTTTAAAACAAAAATTATATTCTTAATAGGGAGACCAAGGGCCGACAAAATGCTCTTACTGTGCTCCTATCTAACACAAAAGAAGCTTTCTCTATGACATATATTCTGTAATATTTATCCACCAGCATTTAACTTTTCGGAATGAGACAAAGTTATTTATTTATGGCAATATCAGTAACCATCTCGAATAAAATATATAACATTTTTAACCACCGATAATGTTCCTTCCATGACGAATTGTTCCAGAATGTACAAACTCACCTTTGTTTCTCAAGCAGGTAATCTATTATAACTAAAACAAATATAGCTATCGGCTTCGTGCACATTTCAAAATTATTTAGGACTAGACGTTGGCGATTTTGAGGAGGTAGACGTTATTTGTAGTAATGTACAAATATATAAACAAGTTTGTTCGTACACACCTTTGCAAGGGCATGCAAATGTATTATATTTATCCATTTTGAGAACGAGTAGGCCAGGAAATGTTTGATTTATTTTTATATAGTTTTACTTTTGACAGTTTTGATCTGATATTCGCAAAGCTTTATATCTCAAAGCAATTCTTTTCGCCATAACGCCGGCAGCTTAAACGCAGACGTAAATTTAATTACAAAGATTGTAGAACGTCCGTGAAGTTATAGGACTAAAATGAGTGGAAAGCATTATCATCCATTGTTCTACATTGGAAAATACCCTATAAATCTTGAAACACAATATTGACTTCACAGAAAATCAAATTAAAGCGGGTTTCCTCCATTAAGTCGGCGGAAAATTTCACTGGAAGGTGCTAACTCAAGCTAAGCACTTTCCAATTTTAGAGATATTTCAACAAGACGGCTATTTGGTTTCTCTATAATGAGACCCATGGGAGCGGGGATGCACCTAAAACTGTTATAAAAACAAGTGAAGTAGCGAAATTTGTTAGGCAACGCAAAAGTGAAACCGCACCACCAAATATAATTATTGCATTTCAAAAGGACAGTAAGTGGATTAAATTGGTCTTGCAAGGGAAGGCTTTCGCCGAATTTCGCTCCATGCAACATTAAACAAAGTGCAATGTACAGATTCGGTTAGAGGTAGATAGTCGTGTGGGGTTGACGTCTACGAATCAGTCCCTACGTGTGTTATTGCCCTCATATATATGCCATCATGTTGATATTTATTTACCTATCAAATCGTATTTTACTTTTATTTCTCGAAGAGTATCGTTCTTCGATAAACAATCCGTAATTCGAACAGTGGGAACTACATTTATTCGAATTAAATGTCTGTCTACTAGATGACTGTTATCACAAAACCCGCGCACAATGGCGTTGAACTTAAACTAGTTCCACGTCAAACGCATCGTGACAAAATGAACACAATTCCATTGATCCTGTTTATTATATGGGAGCTGTAGACCTACAACATTAACAGAAGCAACACATACTAAGTATGATTTCAAACTCTGTCTCTTTAATCTGTTCATTTTCTAATCTATATATTTTCAAAAAATTTTCATGTTTCGTTCTTGCTTTCTTTAAGCTTGTACGCAAAAACAGGTTGACAGTCTTTACTTCAGAGTAAGGTGAACGGAGACATGGGCTGGAACCAAATTGTATTTATTGGTAACAAAGTCATGCACTGTATATCTCTATGCAACTATGCCATATGTAGAGACATTAAAGAATAATTAGGCTTATAATAGTATATTGAATTTACAAACAATCAAATAAAATGCTGTAGGTATATTTCAAGTAGAGAAATATAACCCTTATTCACAAGCAGAAATTCAACTATGGTAAATTGGATAATGAGCCATTTTATTATTCATTTCAAAATTTCTTCAATGTTTTTAAGAGGAACGAAGAGAGCACTTACTGTGAAAGGACACGGAGAAAATAAACACATACATTATATAACACCGACTCAGTGCCATCATTTATTGGTGATGCTTGCTTAGTCGTGACGGTATATGGGCTGGTGCGTGCAGGCAAGGCGATGGGTTCCATTTACTCGCGAAAATGGGTTAGAAACTCCGTAGAGTACGAATTTAATTTCTCTAACCTGTACGATAGTATCTGTGTGTCTTTGCATGTCTTCTCGAAGAATCGAGTAGTAAATGTTCATCATTGCCAAGTTCAAAGTAAACAAAGGTCACATCGTTCCATGTTAATGAATTAATTTATCCTGAGCGGATAACCTCGCAAAAATGCCGTAAAACTTCTAAATTTGCTCCTCGTGTGCAGTTGTAGCATTTGTTATTGTTGTTTTGGTGGATGTGGTGTTTCTAAAAACTGCTAAATATATATTTTGTTTTGCAAGGAGACGTTTCTTGCTTTAAGGACAAAAATAATGTTTTATTTTTATTGCATAAATGTCTTCTTTTCTGTTTTCTCTTTCTCTTTATTTTTATTTAAAAATGGTCATCAGATGCAATTAGCTCTGCTTTGTAACAACCGACATCTACATCAAACTAATATTTACTTAAAGCAAGAACTTGTAAAAACAAATTAGAACCTTCGTTATGCATCTAGTCGTCTGTATTTCAGATTCCTCATTGTTTACAAGAATGTTGCTCTAACTGATAAATTTTAGATTTGTTTGTTTCCAATCTTCATAAATTGAGATCAGAAATTCCATTAACTCGATTGAAATAATACAAAGTTCAATGAAATTAGTTATGTTAGAATGACGCTTAATGTCACATTTACAATTTCGGAGTGTTCCAGCAATTATAATAGCGTGTGCTTATTAAATACTCAAATTTCTTTACAATTTCATCACGCATGGAACTAATCTTCTAACACCCCCATCCCCATTCTCCTAAAAGAAAGAACTGCAAAACAATGCCTTGGAATAATTTATGTTTAATATTTATAGTGTATGAATGACTAAAGAATCAACATCAAAAAATAGCACCCAAATACCTGTTTCTGCATAAAATTAACTTAAACGTAGTTTGAAATTTAGAATTACCATCATTTCAAACGTGACTCTAAAACTCTAAATTAAAGGAGTTTATTGTGTTTATAAAGACGGTTGGCACATAAAACGCTTTCATTGTGTTAAGTCTTTTGTTGTGTCAAGTCCTTTTGAATTGTGACAGGTCCACTTCAAGAACACAAAGTGTCTCCAAATTCTGTATCCTATCACGGAATAGATGCGTCTGCAACATGCAATATTTTCAAAGAAGCTTTCATTCTTTTAGCGAAGAAAAAAAATATGATGTGAGAGACCCATATTTTAAAAGGATTAAGTAAGTGTTTAGAGAGCAACGTTCTATTTTTTTTACATTTATCTAATACTTTTAATGAAAATATCTCTCCTATAGTTTTGATAAGTCATGCATGGAAATTGCTTTGACAAAATGTATCCTCAACACTCATCTATATGCTATAAAATCACCATTACTTTACATAATGTATCTTCAACAATCGTTTAAATGATGTCAAATTGCCATTAGTTTACATAATGTATCATCAACACTCATCTATATGCTATAAAATCACCATTACTTTACATAATGTATCTTCGACACTCATTTAAATGATGTCAAATTGCCATTAGTTTACATAATGTATCATCAACACATTGTAGGTAAATGTTTGATTTACGCATATATTATTTACAAAAGATATGATCGTAAAAGTGACGTGTGGTATGTTAGATTCGTTTGCAACAATACGTCCCAAACGGCGTGCAAAAACACAGTGCACGAGATAACACTGCAGACCAGGCATTTCTAACAGCTAAACTCTTGCCTAATTACGAACACAGGAGAGACACTCAAATCTGCATATGCCTTTAATTGCAACTGTTTCAGAACATTTATCCCATGACCACGAGTTAAAAAATGAGAATCTGGATAAGATAGATAAATTTTCTTGAAGCTAATTAGAAAAATAAAACTGAAAATCAAACATCGAACATTTTTGTTAGGCAACGTAGCGAGTTATGTTAATCAGATCCTTTCTCACCCCACAATGAATTTTGTCTCCTCCGCGCTCGTTCACAATTATGCAACACACAACTGAGATACCTGGTAAAATATGTCAAACGTTAATGAAGTAATAAGCATACATTATTTATAAAATCTGCATCATACGTATCGGTGGGAAGTTGCATATGTCCATTTATATGTAACTTTGCAGCAACAACAACAAGTATAACGTTCCTTTCTTTTACAGAAAGAAGTTACAGTGCACACCTCAAAAAGGCGAACATTGCATACACGAGAGATTGTTTAATGTGGTTGAGGTTGACGTTTAGAATCATACATTGGAATTAATCTATTATAGTAATAATTACTCCAAAATGGTAAATATATCACACAATCACCTATGGGTTATGGACGACATTAGGGTTTTATTTCTAGCAGCTACAAGTACGTCACATTAATTTTTCTACGTCACACCAAATATATTTACGTCACACTAAATAGATCTACCTATATAAGACGGAGTCTTCAAATGGATTCCAGGTTACCTGTTGATACCCTCAACAGAAAGTATGAAATGTTTGTCTAAACAAGACCAAAAGATAATTCTTTTAAACATAAATTGGATCCAGTTTCATGAGCTTTAAGAAAAAATATAGTTGCTTGGGATACAAAGAAAACTTGCACGCTTCTTGTCAATTATAGATATAAAACAAAGTGTGTGTGTGTGTGTGTTATTTGGATTTTCATTGTAGCTTAAACATTTTCAGTCATATCGCTACGATCTGCAATGCGGCAGTTTACAGTAACTTCTAGCACTAGGGTATCATGTCAAAGACATGCCGCATCATGTGCAACTCAATAACATCTTAAAACTGAGCGCCAAACGAGGCAGCTGCAAGTACAATTTTTATAAGTCTTTGGTATGGCACGGCAGGGGTTCGAACTCGCAACCTCCCGCATCCTAGGCGGACTCTATTACCACTTAGGTCGCAGGACAACGTTTGAGGTCATAATCTTAACACTTACTGAATATAGTATACGCCTTAAGTATGCTAGTTTTACACTAAGCAATATCATTTTTTTAAAACAAAAACTCAATAAATAATCGAAAGTTTAACTCGGGAGTCATTTAATAATCCTGTTTTTGATAATAATTTTAGTGTTCACTACAAATTATTGGATACAATTGGAAACCTCCAAGTCTAATGACAAAAACTTGTAAAATAACCTGTCATACAAGTCTCATTTTCATGCATTCTCTCTCTCTCTCTCTCTCTCTCTCTCTCTCTCTCTCTCTCTCTCTCTCTCTCATAAAATCAAACTCTTAATTAGCCTGATGTACAGACAAATCAAAGATTCTTTGTTTCTGTCACAAGTAATAAAATTTCAGGTTCTAATAAATGGATCATTACAATGATAATTGAACCATATGGGGTTCTTTCTCCCTGAGCGAAAAGGAAATCGGGCAAAATGAACATCTTCGAATGATGGTTTGAACAAAATCTCAAGCCATAGTCCCTAAAAGCCACAATTCAATCAGTCTATTGTGTCTCATTCAATTCTCATAAGACACATTCAATTCGACATTAGAGAAATTTGCCGACATCTTAGATGTTTAGATTATTAAATTATCAAAATCTTGGTCCTTTATGTCTTTCGGGCAAGCAAATGTAATTTTAATTACAGAACGAGTATAAGACCAACTACATTCAAGTAACTATGTGACTGTCTTATTTTTAACAATGTTATTACAATGCTAAAATTCCTTATGTTCAGAAACGCAGCACACCTAAGGCAACAAATGGCTACAAATGGTCACCAGCCAGGGTGTAAGATGGTATCAGAAAGAATTTGATTTCCTTACACTATCAATTAGGAATATGATTAGACTAAATACACGTCTGTGTAGGACAGCGCCGTCTTAACAACATTGTAGGCTGTGGGCAAAGAATGCACTGGGGCCCCTACTGGTACTACTATTCGTTAACAGTATGGGCAGCATGATGCCCCTAGAAGCGTGAGACCCTGGGCAGCTACCCAGTGAGACCATGCCTTAAGACGGCACTGGTGTTGTGTCCAACTTTAGTGCTTTTCATACTAATTTGTTAACGTCCATCTTAGTCAACATTTGATAATATTTTGATTGGAATTTGTTTGAAATCTTCTTGCTGATTTGATAAGAAAATGACTGTGAAGAAAACGAAATGATTTTTCAGGACACCGTATCTTAGACAATATCTTAGACATTGTATTTTAGACACTATATAAGCACAAGCAGATTAATAGACACTTTCTTAATTAATGTCCTTGCTCATTGCACTCGCGAAATCTGAGCTCCTTTTTTGGGTAGTAACGACAACTCTGAATAACAACTCGTAAGGAATCACACGTTCAGTTCCTGTGCTGGTTCTAGTAAATCTGCTTAAGAAGCTAACAATATATATATATATATATATATATATATATATATATATATATATATATATATATATATATATATATATATATATATATATATATATAAAACACCAGACAGAACGGAAAGTGCTATCCATAGACTTTATCAAAGAAAGCTTGATAACAGTAGTCAGAATTCATATTTACTACAAATAATATTATCATACAGATTAGAGGAATTTGAGTTCGTATTCTACGAAGATTCGAAGACAGGTCCGCGGGTAAACGGCACTTATCGCCTTGCCTGCGCACACTAGCCTATGTTCCATCACGACTAAGCAAACATCATCAAAAAATGATGCGACTGAATCGGTGTTATATGAACTCGTGAATTCCCAAGACCGAACGAGTAGGCGGGACTCTGACTTTCACTGTTTGTCACGAAATTTCTTAATTGAACGTCATCAAATCCTACTATTACGCAGATTAGGTCTTACTGTTTGTGAAGATATGCTAGGAATTAAATTTCTGAGTGAATAATCATCAAGTAGATTTGATGGTCCAAACGGCTGAAAGCGAACTACAAACTTTACTAACTGTTAACGAGATCATCAGCTAACGTCTAAATGTCTAGGGTAAACAATACATATTTAAACTAAATATATGAAACCATTACTTAAAAACGTATGATAAATAGGTGTAGTTTTTACAAGAATGTGCAGAAAATTACTGTTTTTATTAAGTCATTAAAAACACTGATAATGGTATCTACTTTCGTTGTCTTTGTCCCTATCGTCATGTATGAAGTTGCATCATCAAGGAAAAAACGGTTCATGTTTGGCTTCGCTGATGAAGTTGTCGAAGAAAACATATAATTTTAATTATCATTTGGTCGTCGAAAGTTTCTGTCCTGTTAAGAAAAGGAATTTTAAGACACATCTCCTTCTTTGCCTAAGATTTATTAAAAATTATGAAAGAGACGTAATGGAACCCAGCCAAAAGCAGTTTGTTTAATGACTCTGACACGCCATTTTCGATTATTTTTGTGTTCAAGTCAGTGATCTCTTATTTTGTACTTATATGATAATGTCTATGTGCTAAAGATGTGTTTCTGCATTCAATACTTTCTCGCGAAATATTTATCCATCTAACAAAATCAAACTTTCGAAACCGTTCGCATTCTAGCAATACAGGTAATTCCGTATCTATGTGCGATAATAACAACGGCTGGACTGACTTTGTCTTTTATGATGCATTAGTGCAGATCTCTAAATCCTTTATTGCAATTTATCACCAAAGCACAAATTAAAAGTGTCTAAATAAAGTTAAATCCCGCTACGTGTACGCTGTGAATTCCTACTTGTCAAATTAAATTAGCAAAATTCGGGCGAATGATTTTCTTCACGGCGAAACAGACGAAATTAGTCTAAAGTTGTAGGGTTTACGAAATCTCTTGACATAATCTGAAGAAACATTGAATTCATGAATCAGTCAAGTCTTCGCAGTCACAATAAACAAAACCTGTTCTACGTTTCTCCTCTAGAAGCTATTTTGAATTTACACTGTCGAAAAGAGGATTAACTTTGTCTATTTGTGGCATCAAAAGAGATTTATTTTCATCTCGATTTTCATTTTGAACAGCATTTGGTTGATGCAACAATGTTATTCAGGATTCATAAAGTTCACTTAATCCTATTCAACCATCTTTTCCGTATTACCAGGTAGTGAAGAAAACTTCAGTGATAAAAGTCCATTAATTATCATGAATTGCAATCTAAGTCTATACATTTGAAAGTGGAAAATGTGTAAGGAAGCACTGATCCTAGATACTCAGTGTTATTTGAGGCACGATAAGAGTGGGCTTTGTTGGCCCTTGTGTGGACTTAGAGTTTACCCGCCCTATAGGAAGGGTTAATCCGAAATGTATACCTCACAAAACCAACTTGATCACGGCGTAAAATTATGACAAATTTGCACCCAGTTTAGAGTTTTAAAAAAGCCCAAACAAACAAAGTATTATCAAAGGACGCAGCCAGCTCGTGATACTTTCGCACTTATGGAAGGGACATAGGAATAATTTTCAAACAAAACTGTATTGTTCCTAATTAAATATTAAAGCGTACAAATTTCGATTGCTATTTCTTAATTCTTCTTATTGTATTAATATGGGTGGGAGTAGAAAATCCAGACTGAACCTCTGACTATAGCCTCTGATACTCTTTTGTTCTTGTTTGATTTTTCATTGCTTTTTCAAAGAACATTTGAGTGATTTATCAGTCCTCAACGTTTGACTAAATTAATGAATTTAAGAATGATCGCCTGATTAGTCGCCTGATTGATTGATTAATTGTTTGATGGATCCATCGATAGATTGCTTCATCCACTGATTGATTGATGCGAAGTCAAAGCAGCTCCTGAAAAAAAAACCTGTTTAATTTCGAAGAAGGCAGAAGTAAAAGTTACTATGCATACATTATCCGATCCAAACTAGTCGGGGTCAACTGCTGTAGTACGTCATTGAAAAAGAAACTTTCACTCTCTGGACTGTTTTTACGTTGGTTAAGATAGTCTGTCATGTTCTTATTTGTACCTAAAAAATCATTTAAAATACATACAAACATATTCTAAATAGAAACACATTGGTTGCTTTTAAAATATTGTCGTATTTCAGAGTATATTTACTCAAAATATATAGGCATAAATCAACGCAGGAAATAGTAAACAAAATTCTTCATCCAAAGCTTATGATACACTTCTAAGCTTGTAAAATACCTGCAAGTGTGTGATATACCTGTTAGCTTGTGATAAACCTTAAGCTTGTGGTAAGCGTGTGTGATGTACCTGTTAGCTTATGATATACCTGTAAGCTTATAATATACCTGTAAGCGTGTGTGTATCAAGTGATGGAATCTGATATAGAAGCAATATTCTGGAAGTGCAGTGGTTTTGACAACTCGCACAAAAATAGCACCTTATCAGGATAAGTGTGCTTCTGGTAAATTGCCGTTAAAAATATTTATAAACAATTCCTTAATTAGACAAATCGTATTTTCTGCCACAGTAACATTTTATTCATCGAGACGGACGGTCTAGTTGTATATTATCTGAGGTTAAAACTTTTTGTTTTCAACCGGTATCAAATTTAGTTCTGACTTTATCACATTCACGCAATAAAGATTTATTTGTATAAATGGTCAATATAATTGGCTGTAAGACATTTAATAGAACATAAGTTTAAAATTCAAAGACAATAAAACTCGAAAATAATGTTCGCTAGATTTTTCTAGATAACATTTTGATAAATATATCAGACATGAAAGATTCTGTGCAACCATTGTCATTTCGTGAAAATCCTAACCAGGATGTGATATCAAAAAATAGTTTGAACATCAATTGTTTGTTAGAAGTACTAATAAGCAATGCGTGTTTATTCGTTTTAACGATACCAATGATAAAATATTTTTTTACACATTTGGGGATTGTTGAAGTGAAACGAATGGATTATCAAGCTATTCATTTTTCGTTATATATATATATATATATATATATATATATATATATATATATATATATATATATATATATATATATATATATATATATATATATATATATATATATATATATATATATATATATATATATATATATATATATATATATATATATATATATATATTTGGAGTTAACTGGCTGTTTCATAATATCGCACGTGCCTTTGTAGAACAGCTTATCCCAAACAGCAACTAGCACACGAACGAACTAGTAGAAAAAATAAAAGAGATACATTCGAGAAAATACAAAACCAAGCTGATAGTTAAACTTAATTAGTCCGTTCATTTCTGTACTATACTCCGATCATTATTTTATCAACACGGATAAATTACGATTATCTTCTGACTTATCGTCTGTCTGTGCACGTGTAGGTTCCAATGCATGTCCATTTCATCATATTAGTTTCTGAATTGTTCGATCTCCAACAAATAAAAATCTCGTTCGTCTGGTTAATATTGAAGATTAGTGACATATTTGATAGTAATCTTAAATTACAGTAATATGTTTGTAGAAGTACATATTGTTTGATATACTGGAAAATAGTTTCACATGTAAATAAACTTGCACAAACTATCTGATAGATTAAAAATTTGGTTGATTATTATCAGATACTTGAACAAAAAAGTGTCAGATTCTACGAGGTACTCTTTTGACTCGTGTAATTGATGCAAGTCATATCAGCCAGCTGTTCCTTTTAGTCATTCCATTAGTTACGCCTTTTCAAAGGTAAACAATTGATATAACCTTTAGCCGTGCCCACTATCACGCCCAATGCCACACCCACAGAAGTTGACTGGGTCTCGGAACAAGATAGGAAAGATCCAGAAACGTATATCCATTACATTTATTTGAGAATACTACTCAAAAAGCGCTACAACTAAAGCGTGCAGACGGAGCAAACAGTTTTAGAACTAATTTAGCTTCTTCAGTAAAGTCTGAAGGTAATGAAAGAACTTCAAACGTTGAAAGATACGCCTGTCATTCGTACCACCGTTCTTACTTTTCCATTTCCTTAATTTGTCTGAACGATTAGCTGACTGTGAATCCAAAATGTTTGAAACTGAATCGATATATCGAGCTAAGCATTACAGTCAGCCATGAATAAATTCATTAATTCGATAGGGTGCTTACTGTTCTTTACGAATTGTAATTAAAAAAGCGTATTCGTCTCATGAGATCAATAACCCCGACAGTAAAAATTTAATCCGCTATATTAAACAAAACAAAATACATCATCTTGGTATACGCGTGCACTGAAAAGTAACTTTTTGTAAATGTGTTTTCTATAATAGCGCCATAGCTGGGCTCTCTGAGTGTTGTTAAATACGCTATACACGTAGCTGAATATATATATATATATATATATATATATATATATATATATATATATATATATATATATATATATATATATATAAATGCATGCGCTACCATCTCCTCAAGTGCGACATGTAACAATACCATTTACTTTCAAATGGGTCTCAGGTTTTTACATGACCCTGTAACCATAGCAAGCCAGTTCGTTCATACATGAAACGCTGAACAATTAAAAATTAATATAAAAATGGAAAGAAAAGAACATTAAGAAACACTAAATTACATTTTTGGTTTAAGAATACATCATTATCGCGATTATGCGTTTTACAGATCTCATCCTGTTGTAGAGTTATGGTTCATTTTATTTTGATTCTATTCATGTTTATATCTCGCTGGACCACAGATTAATTTTGATATTACATTTTGAAATGAACACATCCATTGAAGTTGGTATGTTAGTCACAAAATATAACAATTACGCTGGTTTCTGATATTGTCGATCACGGATTATACGATTTTCCATTAATTAAAATGATTTGGACTAACATTTATTTATAGTAGACAGCAGTAATAGTGGTAGTGATGGTATTATTCTCTTTAACTGCCTCTAAACTAGGTCTGCCTTTATTGTCATTCCTAGCTTTTTCCGGCTATCCCTCAGGTTTGTCGGCCATTGTTCACATTAATCCCATTGGCTGGTACGATCTCGGACTTTTCTAGAACCTTCTATCATTTCTGGTCTAATCACTATATACTTCTTGTATTTCTACCTGTGTGACATGAGACTTTCTTGGTAAGGGTATGTCTATGATTTAGGCCCGTCTCCGCTCATTGTGAATCCGTCATGTGTCTGCGTTATACCATATACTTTGTTCGGTGCGGATGTTAGACTTTGCCGTTCTCATCTCAACCAATTTGATGTCTTTATAGTCGTCGGTGCACCTCTTCCCATCCTTACATGACGGAAATTGGGTTAGTCAATGATACTAAGGGGGCAGGGGCCAGTTGTTATGTACAAATTTAATGCCGCAATCAGTGACCTAGTACAAAAAATCATAAAAAAATCAAATACACAAGTGAGGTCAAGAATGTCCATATTTTGAGATACCTATATTAAAACAAAGCATACAAATATTATCCACTTGACCAGAGAAGTCAGTGGCAGTTCATAGCAGAAGAAGTTTATGCACCCTAACCATAAATTTATACCTGCAATTTTCATGTCCGAAGGTCATTTTTGACACCATGTGGTACTCACAGTGCAAACACAAGCCCTTTTCCTAGATTACAATTCTGCCAAACAGTGTGTACTAAACAGGCTGATGCAGTTGAAAATAGTTGTCATCCAAGCCGTTTTTGAGATATGCTCCTTGTCCCAAACTCACATGTTTACTGTTACGAGAGGCTAGCTCTTCTTCGTAGACAACTATTAGTATTTCACTATCAACATATTGCAGAGTAACTATGGAACGTGTACATGCCTGACATCAATTTCAAGAAAAACACAAGCCCGAAACACCTAAGTCACAAATATATCTATATATTTAATTAGTAGAGAATAATTGCTGAAAAAGTCACACCATAGCCTTAAGTTAAGAAATTTGCCAGGGGTCAAATTACGAATCTGTACCCTGCCTCCTTAAGAATTTGGGTCAAAATGGTTTATGTCACAAGTTGTGTATATATCACATATTTAGACATTATCTAGTACAATGGTATAGAGGAAAACCTGTTGTGCGCAAAATTAAAAATGGTATTACGCTTTAAGGAAAGTGACTACTTTGCGGCAAAAAGCATTGCATTATTTACATTGTTAGTTATAACTGACTGCATTTCCTGAAAGATTTCAAATTGTTTACAAACTTCAATGATTTTTTCTTTGTTTACCACCACAGCATTAGGACAGAATCAAAATTCCTTTACAATCTTTCATGAATGTCAAGAAGAGGTTTGGAAGTTATAAATTTTAGGAGTAAATGACAGAAATGTAATGTTACTTGTCAGTGACAGAAGTGAAAAGTTTCTATAAACCCTTCTAGCAAACATAAAGAAATCACACATTTAAGTAAATAATGTGCTTTGGAAGTACTTTTAGACTGATATAAAATAATCAGTTCCCAACCTTTCATTATTATTCTGGAGATCCTACTAGGAGCATCAATGTTGTGTGAGTGTGTGTTGGGGGAGGGGGTAATCACAACAACAGTCTAGCTAATCTGGAAAGATCAAAGTTTAATCAATCAACATTAGACCATGCTAGAATATTAACATACAGATGTGTGGACCCAGTTAAACTTTCAAAGGGACATATCAAATAACTTCATTGATACATAGCCACTGAAATGGACCATACATATACAATTACTCAATACAAGTTAACAGAAATCTCTTCTCAGACAATTCACTTACAACTGACTTTAATGATTTCTGAAGTTTACAAAATCATAGTAAATAATAAGAGAAAGTATAGAACAAATATTTACAGTGGAAAATTCAGTTCAAGGTAAAATGTATTTCACTTGCTTGGCTTTTTATAAGCACATACCATAAAACAACTCCTGAGGAAGTTAAATCTATCCGTCAAAGTCTCTCTCTTGTACACAAAGAACAGAATGAGTATCTGGATGAGATTCAAGCTATTGTTTCTTTCAGCATGACTAACCGATTAATCCTAATCTTCTACCATGCAAACTGAGACCTGCAAAAAGAAAAGAATCAAGTGATATTGATGTACTTTAAACATTCAATGAAAACTATAAGAATTACAGAGGAGAAACTGTATGTGTATTGTCCAAGGCATGAAACTGCCACTTAATTTTAAGCTTTTCCCCTTTGTTAACTGAACCTAGAAATTTCAAGATGTATATATAACACTGAAACATTTTCTATTAGCACCCAAGTGTGAGATATGAACCTCATGTCAACTTCACAGTGGGCTCATGAAGGTTGAAACTATGTCGGAGTATTAAAACTTTCATTCTTCTCACCAAAATATAGCAAGTGATATGCCATATGCATCATTATTCCTAACACCATTCCACTGGTGACATTCAACATTTACAAGAGTATGCTTATGCACGATTCCTCTAAAGTCTAGCTGCTCCTGTGGAGTTAAATTACTTTAAAGAATGCATGTTGACATGCTAAGCAATTGTTTCTTTGTGTCTGTATTGAAATGTGAATAATATTCATACAAATAGGTGTGCAAACCTTGACAACTACATAAAAAGCAAGACAATACATTGTGGTCACCATTTTGGTTCCATATTTAGTAAGTTAAGTCCAAAATATGTTACTTTATCATGATGTAAACAGTTCTCACATTGAGGTATAAAACACAGTTACCTCCCTCGATAAAGAGCATTACATATAATACTACATGAAATATGGAAAAAGGAAAGAAATATAATGAAGCTAATGCACAAAAATTATTTAAATATACACAAAGAAACAAAAAAGTATAATAGACATGGCTGACTGCACCATAAAAAATTATCAATTTTGCTGAAGGGGGCAGGGGCCAGTTGTTATGTACAAATTTAATGCCGCAATCAGTGACCTAGTACAAAAAATCATAAAAAATCAAATACACAAGTGAGGTCAAGAATGTCCATATTTTGAGATACATATATTAAAACAAAGCATAAAAATATTATCCACTTGACCAGAGAAGTCAGTGGCAGTTCATAGCAGAAGCAGTTTATGCACCCCAACCCCAAATTTATACCTGCAATTTTCATGTCCGAAGGTCATTTTTGACATCATGTGGTACTCACAGTGCAAACACAAGCCCTTTTCCTAGATTACAATTCTGCCAAACAGTGTGTACTAAACAGGCTGATGCAGTTGAAAATAGTTGTCATCCAAGCCGTTTTTGAGATATGCTCCTTGTCCCAAACCCACATATTTACTGTTACGAGAGGCTAGCTCTTCTTCGTAGACAACTATTAGTATTTCACTATCAACATATTGCAGAGTAACTATGGAAGGTGTACATGCCTGACATCAATTTCAAGAACAACACAAGCCCGAAACACCTAAGTCACAAATATATCCATATATTTAATTAGTAGACAATAATTGCTGAAAAAGTCACACCATAGCCTTAAGTTAAGAAATTTGCCAGGGGCCAAATTACGAAACTGTACCCTGCCTCCTAAATATTTGCCCACAACTGAGAAGCTTGATGCTCTCAATAACAAGCGTCTTGACTACCGTGTAATAACTACTACTCACTTCCGTACAATCTTGAAACACTTTAATACTGTAGGCTTGCCTTTACCTTTGTCTGATGACCTCGAGTGCATGTTCTCTGTGCTTATCATTGTTGCCTTCTGTGGTTACTCCAGATGTAGCAATTTTATTGTTCGAAGTCATAATCGTATATCCCTTCTGTTTTCCTTACAAACGTTTCATATACGACCTTCTACCTCCACTAGCAACTTCTTTACACTTGTAAATTATTTTATTTGTTTTTCCATTGAATAAAGGCTATGACTATCTTAGACCATTCCCTTTTTTCTGTACTTGTTTTGGTTCCTTTCTGCCACTACACGGTCTTCGGCGCTTATTTAACAAGTCCGTTGCAGACATTCCTGGAAATATATAGTCTGCTCACATTGCCCCCTGGATAAGGATGTCAATGGTAAGGCAATACCTTCTTAGTTTTGTGTTTAGTTCTTGCTGGCGTTGAATCCACGTTGTGGTTGTATTGTTGATGATGTAAACTACCCAGATATTGAAGGTCTCGATGAAATTCCTCTGCTTGGCTTTGAGTTGTCAATTCCGTCATACACAAATGGTACGCATTCCGGATTGTCATTGTAATCCTCCTGTAAGTTGATTGAATATATGGTAGCCTAGCATTCTGTGTTATCTTTTCCTTGCTTTTTTGTCATACGTCATGTTTAGTACTATCCACGTGTTGATTCCCACTTTCTCTAGAATTCATTTAGGATGTAAGCAGTGGCACCACTTTCTGCTAGGAAGTTTACAATAGACTAATTTCTGTCAGTTTCAAATTCCACATGGAGAGCAAGTGTGAATGTTAACCTGGGTTGGTATCCTTTCATGTTCTGCAAAAGCATTCTCGTCATTACTACTAATTGAGTCACAAAAACAATAGTAATGACAGCATGTCTCCTTGGTAAATAACCATTTTGATATGTACATCCCAAGGAATCATACCCTGAATCATGAGTATTTTTCTCCACGACGCTAAGTATGCTCTTTGGAATTGCCAAATAGATTCAGACATTCAAAAAGCACACCTAATATACTAGTCATTAGGTTTATTGTAGCTAAGTTATGCCATGCATTGTTAGTTGCTTTTTGGGAGATTCGTGTTTTTGTTTTGCGGGGGAGGGGTGGTCCACCTTTTGCTGTTGCTCTGCATCGACTTATCGCTTTACCTGCTGATATTTGATCACTACTGACTTTCGTTTTTTTGCCTTTGCTGTCTTTGTTCATTTTTGTTTGCAGTTGTTTACTTTCTTTTTCTTCTATAGGGCATTATTTCGCGTTTATTTAATAATAATGACTTAGATATTTCGGTCAGGTGGGAATACTAAATCTCAGATCTGAGGGCACCTGCATCTTTTCAATTGGCATGACATCAGCGTGTATGACCAGTCTCGTTTTGCTTACAATCCTAACATTGAAACTGGTCACATTGTTAAAATTAAACCCTGCTACAATTTACACATTACAGAGATTGGAAGAAATTGGCTTTAATTGGAAAATAATTTCACTAAATTCTAGTAAAACAGTCTCTCAAGTTATTCGCAATTTCATTTCATTTTTATCTTTTTGTTCCTTTCCTTTTAATGATGAAAATATTAATAAAACCACAAGCGTATATGTGTGGTATTGTGATGCTGAGGATAAATTACTCTTAATATCGGATAAAAACCGGACAATGTGATCTACGAAGCTTTTCTAACATGTGTATATAGATCAAATTAATAATGGTTACACATATTGCTTGACTGTGAAAGATATCTTTTTGAAATACCGCCACTCTTAAAAACGACGACAAAACAAACAAAAAACAGGGAAAAGCCACGCATGATGCCTTTAGCGAAATAAAACTAGAAGAAAATGCAGTTTGTAGAAGGAATGGAATTTTAACGTAAATGTCATGGAATTATGGGACAATAATATTAAAGAATACATCTCAATTCACTCAAAAAAAGCAAAAGCATCGGTAGTAGAAATGTTTAGTTGAACTCTGAAGACTAAAATGTGGAAATCATTTTCCAAAACATGAAACCAGAAAATGGTTAGTTATATTACAAGCCTTACTGGTATGTTCAGCAGATTATATAGATATTTAGACATGTGGACAACTACAGCCAGCTAGTAAACCAGCGATTCAATCAAATATATGTATTAACGTATTTGACAATCTCACTACAAAAAAATATAGCACGCTTTAGTATCAAATCCTCAAAAAATAAGTATCTCACAATATAAATTATAAATATAAATCTATTTCTGTTAAAAGTTATCTTGCTATTTCATTGAAGGGATGTTTTATAAATATAGACTACAAAAAATTAGAAATCAAAGAACTTAAAGATAGATAACACTGAAGAAATGTTTGAGGAGTTATCTCTACATGGAATGCAAGATGACCTCTTCAAGACTTCGAAAATCCTAATTGCAAAATATTGGAAAAAATATGTGTTGAATAAATGAAAAGATATTGTGAACATTTCAATTGGTTGGAAGACATAAGAAAATGTTATCTTGCTATATTAGGCGTTGGTTCACAGAAAATATCATTCTCTTGTGTATGGAAAAATAAACGAACTGTGATGAAACTAAAAAAAATAATCGTTGTGAGAAAGCTATAAAACGCATTTAACAGATTTATACCCGAAAAAAAAAAGTGACATCATTTAATAGCTTTGTTTCTAGAAGAAGTTGAACCACGTATTTTAAATATAATAGGATTAAAATTACAGATGTTGGATCAGTAATCGTCCTGCTTAATTTATTTCTAAACTTGTAAGAATAAAACAGCAGATTAATTTGTGTATATTTTTAAAACAAATCTTAACTTAAAGCAAGAAACGAAATCGAAAGTAAAGTTCTAAACAAAATATTTTTTAAAAATTACAACATAAATTCAAACAGGAACTAAATATAGATACAAATTTGTTAAAGTATGTGGTTTCAAAAATTGTTTAAATTCATACATAGATATTCCAGATTGCAAAAAAAAATTTAATTTGTTTTTTATCTTAAAGTGAAAGCTCCTGACAATGTTCACTGTATCACTGTAAATTATATTATCTGTATAAACCCACCTAGGATATTTCATATAGGCTGTAACATTACATCATTAATTAATATAAACATTCCTTTAATAAATACCCAATACAAAATATAACATCTGAAATTCTTTTATATATGTCAATGTCTATGAATGAACCAGTAGGAAATTTTAGAATGCCAGGAAAGAGCAAGATGCATACGTTTGGATATGCTAATATTATTGAATATACACCTGATCATCACTTTAGAATAAAGGAGTTATAACAATGATAACATTACAGATAAACAAGAACGAAGGAATAAAACAAAAATTTTATAAGAAGCATTTAAATTGTGAGAGATGCTAAATATAGGAGTGGCCTATTGAGAAATGCAGAATATAACATGAACAGAAGAAATGAAACAAGTTAGTGAGAAGTTATTGAAAATTTGTAATTCAGAAGTAAAATTATAAGAATACTAAATATTATGCAGGTAGACATGGAAAACAAAATAGCCAAAAATAAACCGTGTAGTTAGATTTAGAAAGTGCTAAAAACAACGTCTTCTATCTTGATTTTGAAAGCAATATGTAGCCATTACGTCTAATAAATGACATAAATGCAGCAATAATAAAATTCCTTAAAGATTTTGCCTTTTTCTTAAATCTAAAATTAACACATAAAGAATACTTGAACATAGTAATTAGAATAAAAGAGTTACAATCAAACTATTTACGAAAAACAAGGACTATTCAACGCTGCTTATATGATATTCATTATAAAGCTTAAATGCATTATAGATCCACCAATGTATAGTATGTATGTGAAAACTGCTTTCAAGTTAATGAAGACAACCAAAACTACAGAATATGATGCTTTCACCTTACTGAAGAAAAAACGGATATCAAATGCAATCTTCGTTGTATATATTCGATGTATATTTCACTTTTCTCATAATTTTTCTGTACATGATTCTACTTGATTATCAAAAAATTAGGAAAAAAACAACCCAACCCAACTCAGGAAGTTTCAATAATACCAAAAGGTCAAAACAAATATATTTTCTTTAGTGACAACATTTTTGAAAGGAATATTTAAGAAACAGGAACAGTTGGACGTTTGTGCTGAAAGAACAATAATAATTCTCAACAGTTATCGATTTATGGCTCAAACATAGGATTAACTTGGTAAAAGTCTACCTGATGATAAAGTCAGTGACATAATTGAATATATGGCTTAATTGAAGAGTACATGGAAGCGCACTCAAGTTGAAATTTATGAAAACATAAAAGAAAAATATTTACGTAGGTTATGTGACATTTTGTCAAGAATTTTTATTTATACATATTACTAATTGTAACTTCAACCTGGCAAAATAATTGTTCTGTACCAGAACTAGTTCACGATGCTGGTTTAAGATAGTTAAGGTACAATTAGAACTGTTGACTGCTGAATGATAGAGATATGCTTTCGATGATTTACTCTCCAATCAGCGGAGGAATAAATACCGTACGCGACATATATCCAAATGTCAATTACAAATATTATTTACAAGATAAGCCCAATTTGTATGACTGGGTCATGTGCTAACCAAACTTTATAGCTTTTAAACATGATGACGAAGAAGAAATGAAAAGAAAACAAAATATCTTGTATCTTGGAGTGAAAATTCTAAATCCAGAGGAATCATAGAATAAGCCTTAGAAATGTAAAACAGTTCTGTATAACTATTTTGACGATTATCCTATGAGATCTTGGAGAAGACTAATTTGTGGTCCAGTATATGTATCTACATTACAGTAATTAGAAGATGAAAGAAAATATAAAACTTTAAACTCCTATATTGTTATGTACTTATTATTGACTTTGAAAAAGGAAATAAAACATTCGTTTATTTATCGGAATTTTTAATTGATATTTTCGTTTAGGAATTAAACAACATCGATACAAACAGCCGTTATACTGAGCAGTTTATAAAATTTTGTAGTAAACTGAATGCATATTTAATACAAGAGTCAACCAACGAGTTTAATATTTGTTTGAAATCCATCACAAACTGCCTTCGGAAAAAACACAGAAACTTTATGAAAGAGAATTAATATAAAATGTATATTCTAATGCAAAGAAATATATTGAACATTAAAAGGATATTTCATTTCCAATAAAAACGATAATATGCGTTCTACTAGTAATTTCTGATTAATGGCCTTTTTCTACAGCAGATTCAAGTACCATATATGGAAATAAAATGAAACTAAATTTTATGGACACATTCTGCGACACATAACATTGAGTTTGTGCGTTTCTATGAACTTCATAAAGTTTTCTTGAATAAGTCCGTATTATTAGCCTCTAATGCAGCTGGCGATGGGATATTATTTGTCCAGTTGAATAAGTCCGTATTATTAGCCTCTAATGTAGCTGGCGATGGGATATTATTTGTCCAGTTGAATAAGTCCGTATTATTAGCCTCTAATGCAGCTGGCGATGGGATATTATTTGTCCAGTTGAATAAGTCCGTATTATTAGCCTCTAATGCAGCTGGCGATGGGATATTATTTGTCCAGTTGAATAAGTCCGTATTATTAGCCTCTAATGCAGCTGGCGATGGGATATTATTTGTCCAGTTAAATAAGTCCGTATTATTAGCCTCTAATGCAGCTGGCGATGGGATATTATTTGTCCAGTTGAATAAGTCCGTATTATTAGCTTCTAATGCAGCTGGCGATGGGATATTATTTGTCCAGTTGCTTTGATATCGCTTAGCTTGGAATCCTTTTATAGCATTATACATAATACCACGACTGCGTTCAAACAGCTTCTGTGCTGCCAAAATATTTTCGTGTTATCATCATTCTGTTTTTGCAACTCTTAATTTTAACAACCGCTCCGGTGACCTAGTGGTTAGAGCATCCATCCCGAATGCGTTGGCTCGTGGGTTCGAACCCCTGCCGGGTCATACCAAAGACTTCTAACAATGGTACATAGAGATGTCTCTTTAGGCGCACAGCATTAAGAAGTTAGTTTTAGGACTGGTCGGCTTATTGTCAGTGTAATTTGATTCGGTGGGACATCATCTAGATGTCTGCGGCATGATGCGGCAATGCTAGACATCACTTTAAACGATCATACTGCAGACATCGTAGCATTATGACTTTAAAATTGTTAAAGCTACGTTAAAAATAAAAGAAATAATACATATAATTTTACTAGCTTTTTATGATATACTTATTTTTATCTGTTAGGTTCTATTAGCTCGCCTTTGATAGAGATTAGATAAGGTGCTAGTTCAAGTGTGCCTGATATATTCTGGAGAAATTGGCATACTATTAGAATCGGTTACTTTCGAGTCTTCATCGTAAATGCAGCTAAGAATGCCTCTTGCATATTCCTTGTATGACCTATGAATTTCGCATGTAAGGCCTCTATTAAAAAAGAAAGTAACCGTGACAGTATTTCTTCAGAGAGAGAGAGAGAGAGAGAGAGAGAGAGAGAGAGAGAGAGAGAGAGAGAGAGAGAGAGAGAGAGAGAGAGAGAGACAGAGACAGAGACAGAGACAGAGACAGAGAGAAACAGAGACAGAGAGACAGAGAGATCAGTATTATATCTTAGCAGTTAAGTGTTATAGCTGGTTGTATATACTGTATCAGTCAATCTAAATTATTATAAGATTAAACGATGATGGTTAGATGTGTAATTTTTTTCTAATGACTCTTAACGTAACCAAAGATCGATGTTTAAGATTGTAAGCGATTAGGTAATAATTTTCACTTCAATTAATGCCAGATGATGATCATTTTATCCTTACAATTCCATATTTACCTTGCATTCATGTCTGCGGTTTTCTTTAATAAGCTTTCGCTTTTAGCCAGAATAGATAGCCCCGTTAATCCTAACCAATAGACGCTGACTCTTTCATTGTAGTATAGGGTATAAAGTTAGATATCGTCATGTTAGTGAACTAAGTAACTTGTATGTTCATTTAAAAATATCGTTGTTGTTTAAACCAGGGTATTCTTTTTTATAGCATTACTCTTGCGTATATTAGCTGTTATATTAGCCTTTTCGATTCTCCCTGTCTACGCGTGTCGATCTTTCAAGAGAAAATTCAAGCCAGATCCCTCACTCGTCATATCACCCAGTATTTTAATAACAGCTGGCATGACATACAGTAGACCTACTGTCGAAACGAAATGCAATAAACTCTGAAGACTGCCTTGCAAAGTATGTCACATGCTCTATTTTTCTTTAATGCTTTTGTATCAAACGCTAGTAAAGTTGCACATATAAAAGGCTAAAGCAATACTTATTCTTCGTCCTATGAATAATGAATTCTAATTTTAAATTATTGGCTTTTTTGCAGACACACTCGCAGTAACGTGAGGAGATCATTCAGTCGGACAATACACAACATATCTTAACTCCGTTCAAAAAGGGCAAATATATGTATTTGTATGTAATATAAATAATTATATGTATAGCATGTACGCTGTATCAATGATATACCACTCGTGTATACATTTTTATTTGAAAGGAAACTCGGAAAGTCTACCCGACAAATGTTTTGTTCCTTTAGAGACAAAATATTACATAGCTAATATTTCTCTATGATTTTAGATCATATATTGAGATTAATGGAGGTAAAAATGTTTTCTGATGTTGCGTGTAAAGTCGATTTTTTATCACTCATTAATGTTCCCGAAGCAAGTTATTTATTAATTTGATGGGAAAATATAATTTATCCTGGCTCTGTTACGTTACTGTGTCAGCTTTTAAATTGTTTTCTTTAAAATGACTCCTTTCTATGATAGCATTCAAGGTGGAATCTGTCTTCTTATATTTTTTTTATTTTATTCCATTACATGTTACTATAATGATACTTTTGTCTACTGGAAATGATTTTTGTAAAAAAAAATTAAATTCAGTTATTTTCACCTGATAAACAGCTAGCAGTTAAAACAGTGTATATTTTGCTGACCTTGACTCAGGAAAAGTAAGGCAGTTCTTTGTAAACAACAATTTTTGTTTTATTTTCTCTGAGTGAAAACAATTGATTTTGTTTAAGGCTATATTAGAGTACATGATTTTAGACATATAATATTTCTACCTTGTTCTGTAGAGAGGTGATCATGTGACCCCATCAGGGGAACTGTTTTACGTCTTAATTTACTGTATATAGTCATTATCTTAAGAAGAGATAGCCAATTGTGTTTTTAACATTTGATGCTCACATGTGTTTTGTTGTTACCAGTTTAAGGTGAATTTTTTTTTTATCTTTCGAAATTAGCAATTTACATATCCTGGAAAATACTAGTGCTCATCAGAATTCGTGGACAAAGACATTTATCAAAATTTATTCTGAATTGAAAAACTGAACTTATATTTCTTAATTCTTGGACTAATTTTCGGATTTATTTCTTATATCGTACCTTGCTTTTCTAGGGAAAATATATTTATTAAATTTTGCAAAGCTTGTTGGCTTCACTCTTTTCTTTGTTGTATTTGTACGAGCCTAGGCACGTAACAATTCCACTTCTATGGAAATAGATTTATCTTAGGTCCTTGAAATAGCTATTTTGTAAAAATACAATAATACATCAGCTACAAGGTAATATATGGATAACCATATCAAGGTAACACCATGTGAACAGGTATTATCGTCAGTTATCTCAGTAGCTATACTATGTTTTAACATTTTTCTGCTTTTTGCAAGCTTTAATAAATTCAAGCTGTTTTCTAAATTAAGTAGTACAATTATTTTTTAACCTTTGTGAAGTTGCTTTCTCTGGTGATTTATTACCTTTCTTCAGTTTTACTCTTATCACCTTCCATTTATTTTGCAACCACTTTTAAATTTTCGTAAAGAGATTTCATATATTTACAAGCTTACTGAAGAGGCCGGTGCACCGTTTTAACTTTCTAAAACTCTTTTCGTGAACCGTTTATTTTTTAAAGTTATAGTGACAGCCGATGTAGGAATCATTACATTTTCATTTCTTAACACAACGCCGTTCAGAAAAGGATATATTGCTGAAAATGTAACAGATATTTTATTAATCTTTAGATAAACTATCAGCGCAATACATTTTGAAAGAAGAGAAAACCTATCAATAGGCGTCATGTTAAATGGGTTGTTCAAAGAAAATGTGTGACAACTGCTACAGTTAAGTTTTCTAATCAGAAGGTACATAGGAAACCGATATATTGATTTTACTAACTCTTGTATACTTTTATATTATAAATGCCAATAATATATCATACAGCCTGATGTTGCCATTCCAACTTCACTGTGTAATTGATTTTGCGAAATATCATATAACATTCTTCTCTTTGTCTCTTCATCGAATGATCCTTATTAAAATTAATAGTGTAGATTTTAAAATGTTTAGTGGCTTGTATTCAACTTCTTTATTTTCTTTACAACATATCATATTTTAGTTAAATTCATTTATTCCTTTACGATGTGGTGGAGTAGGCTGGGTTGGAGGCCATGGTTTCAGTTCATTACTTGTTAGTTTTTAAAATCTAAATTCAATTATTAATTTATACACACTTTTACACATTTCTGATTCTAAGTAAATTGAAAATTTTAAACTTTAGATTTTAGATTCTGGGCCTAGAGCCTAAATCTAAGAACAAGTTTGTTTTTGCTTTGTTTTTGTTTTTGTTTTTTTTTATATTACTTTTTTTAAAATAACCTTTCCGAAAAAATGGTCCGCTTTTTCATAAACTTTAAACTAAAAGTCTAAGCTTTTCCAAAGCAATTTGAGAATGTGGCCTATTTTTTTAGGGTCATAAAAGTTATTCAGTTGACTCAAAAGCTTGGAATTTGTGCACAGATATTTGAAATCCTACTTTCAACGAACGTTTCCAAAATTAGAGTAAAAAACACTGTAGCATTTTTATTTTCAACAATGTATTTAAAACAGTTCTTTTAGGTACACTGTTTTGAAAAGGGAACCAAAAGCAGCAAAACAAAATAGGTTAAACAAACAAGATGGTGAAGAAGGTGTCCTATGCTTTCTGTTAAACAACTGTGCAATTCGCATAGAATCAACATGCATACGTGTATACTGTTGAGTCAACTCATATTTGAAAATTTTATAATTATCCGAATTGCTAAGCGTTGATAACTAGACGATGAAATAAAGAACGAAATATTCTATTTATTTATATCAGAATGTTTTCTGCGTAAGGTTTTGTAAGGATGTAATGAACATTTATTCATATTTCGTATCCATTGTTTGATTTTTGCCAATGTTGTGGTAATAAGGACCGTCTCAACATGTGATATCTGAAACCACGTTTTCCTTAAGATAGTTTAAGTACGTACATACATACGTACGTACCTACGTAGATACGTAATACATGGATGCATACATACATACATACATACATACATACATACATACATACATACATACATACATACATACATACATACATACATACATACATACGTACGTACGTACGTAGGTACGTACGTACGTACATACATACTTACATACATACTTATTTACGTTGATACGTAATACATGGATGCATACATACATACATACATACATACATACATACATACATACATACATACATACATACATACATACATACATACATACATACATACATACATACATACATACATACATACATATGTGCATGCATTCATATATATATATATATATATATATATATATATATATATATATAAAATATATATATATATATATATATATATATATATATATATATATATATGGATAAATATTAGATACAGTAGGACATCGGTTTGCAACGATTCAACAAAAAAGAGAGATATAATAATCTGAAAGTAAAACAGAACATGGTTCCCTAATGCATGAAGTACATTGCTTTGGAATTAGCCATAAAATTTGGCATAAATCTGAAATCATTTGTTTTCAAATAATTAAATAACCATTGCAATTTGATGACAGTAGATAAGTATGGCCTATTCTAAAATCTTGTAAAATATGTTAAAATAATATAATGGTGGAGGGTTTGAAAAATCCACTTATCAAGCACACAGATTCGGATTTCTAAAACTCTTGTAAAATCAGTCTGATGACAGGGTGTTTAAAGAGCATTGTTCTTTACCCCACGTGGATCGGATTTCCGAATCTTTGAAAAATTTATTTTACACATTAGTCTGGTCAGCTGCCCAATATGCTAAGCAGGGAACCCGACTGTTTACACATTTTCAGCATGTAGAGGGAGATAGCCATATTTTTGGTTTCAGTAATTATGAGTTATATTTCCTGATTATTTCTATTTATAGAATCACTATATAAATGCTGATAAATATTGATTTTCTTGCCTGATTTTGTGCACATTATGTATGAAGGACAACCTATATATCAACCATGGAACAATGGAACTCGAATACATAGATATTGTTTTCATTAATATCTATATAACACGTATACGAATTTCGGGTGCGTGTTAAAGAAAAGTAACAATCAGTGGAATACAGGATAATATGAAAACATGTACATGAAAATAAACTAATAAGATGTGTCGATGTGTTGTAACCAGATGTGAGAGGGGTTCCATTAAATTCGTCTCAAATTACTTATAGCAAACATGACATGATCCGTTAGTATTAATTTCCCAGTTAAAGTCTTGACTATCTGATTGCCACAAACTGTTGAAAATTGGTGTGTTTGCAGTGCCGTATTTAGACAAAGAGAGGCCCTAAGCTGTGGGAAGCTATAGAGGCCATATTTGGTATAAAAAATCTGAGGGGGTCCTTCAGACTGAGTTTAGACTTTGGGGTCCTAAGCTGTAGCTTGTTTATCTTATGCCTAAATCCGGTACCCTGTGTATGTGCGTGTGTGTGTATGTGTGTGTGTCCCCGACATCAAGAAGTGACGCATATCTAGTAAGCTATGGCCTTGTATTATACATAAGTACGCAATGGGTGGCACTGTCCAGACAAATACCAAAATCTTTGAATACCGCGATACCATAAAAACCACGATATCGTAGGAAGTAAATGTACTGTAAATTGGAGGAAAATTTAGTATTTGATTAACGGATACGCATTTTCGAGTTGGTAATATCTTAATTTAGTCAAGCATAGTAAGTTTCAAAAAGTTATAATATTTACTGAGCTTTTGTTTTTACGATACTATATCAATCCTTACTCATTAGGAGACTGGGCAACTCCACTCCATGTCCTTTCCTTATTGGTGTGTGAAACTCCTCACCAACACCCCATCTTTCTTTTCTCCAAACAGAACCATTTCCTTTTCTAAAACATAAGCAAAATGTTCTCCTTTTCATTCCAAATCCTAGATCTTTTCATACATTATTTGTTTTATATCACTGACATCTACCTAAAAAAAAATTAAAACGGAGAACACAGCTAGCGAGGGTTCACACGTGAATCCATGGAGAGTATCATCTGGTCATATAACACAATTCATTTTACTCTATATTCTCTCTATTTGTGTCTCAGCACTGAACTTTCCACTGTGTGAAAATCAAAACAAATCATCTATACAAATCATATATTAGTCTAAAATACCTTCTAAGATGATTTCACGGTGAAGTTCTGGTCAAATGTGTACCGTCAGTTTTTGAGAGGCTAGACTGAAAACACAAGGAACACAGATCCCACTTCCTGATCATTGCCAAGGCCTTTTTACTCACTGTGCACTGTCGCTGAAATATACACAGACAAGCACACAGTAAGTTCATATTCTTAAGAATAAACAATTCAAATTAAATCTCTACCAAAAATGCATACATATAACTCTTCTATCACCATCAACATGAGAGAGGAAAATGATCTAAAAATAGGCTAGGACTACATTCCAACTTAGAGAGTCTTCCGGTGTGGTCGCTTAAGATTGTAATAAACAATCTTAAACTTTGTCCATAGTTGAGGATTATTAAGTGTTGGTTAGAGGAAGCATAGTGAAACGGTACCAGAGAAAACTTTCAACTAGAATAAAATCACACAGATTTGAGTTTGGGATTGTCCTCAAACTTAAGATGTTTAGTGAAACCATGCACTGAATAGTAACCAAACAATTTTACTCCAAATTACCTATTTCTATGTTTCTTACCCCGAATAGCTTAATTCGTCAGCATTTCTCACATATAAATGAACGGAGAGAGAGAGAGAGAGAGAGAGAGAGAGAGAGAGAGAGAGAGAGAGAGAGAGAGAGAGAGAGAGAGAGAGCAGATTAGCATTGACTTTAATTTTGTAGCAAATGAGTGACTATAATTAGGAAAAAAACAAATCCTGACAAGAGTTCATCTCAATTAAGATTTTCAGGAAAGGGAAAGCACTTTTCTCCAGTGACGTTAATGTGTCCGAACCAAACGTTCTAAGTATTACACTAATAATAATACTATTACTAATATTATTACTACTACTAATATTATTACTATTGTTACATACTACTACTGCAACAACAGCTACTACTACTTATATTATTATTATTATTATTATTATTATTATTATTATTATTATTATTATTATTATTATTATTATTATTATTAACATTGTTGTTGTTGTTACTACTACTACTACTACTACTACTACTACTACTACTACTACTACTACTGCTACTACTACTATCGAACTGAATGAAAACTTATTAAACGTAAATTTCCATAAGGTACAATATATATTATGTTGTTCCACATGAATCAAGAAGCGGAGTTGCTGATCTTTCTGACGCATACTGTTCATAGTATCTGGCATCTGATAAAATTGAAGTTTCCAATATGGGGAGTGGACGTTGAGAAAAATTAATAAACTTACCCAATTTTGGTATAATTGTACCTTAAATCATCTTGCAAGAGTCACTTCTGACTATAACACACAGCAGACATTGTTGACTTCTTTGATAAATCAAGTTCATTGGGTATCACTTTGTGTTAGATTAAACTGTTCGTGCAAAGGATTGAACTTAGACTCTGGACTTGGAAAAGCAGTAAGTATACTTTGGGTCTCTGAACATGCAAAACGCTTCTCAAAACTGCACATCAACAATCTCTAATCAAGCGTATAAGTATTTGCATCGCAAATTCGCGTGCATTCTTTATTCTCATTTTAACATCATCTTCACGAAATCTCTTTAAAATATGCTGCCTGGGATCTGACCGTATCTATATTACCAACAACGGTGAACGATGCGTGATAACGTCAAGCCGCAGTACCTACTGTGAAACCAAACGCTTTACCACTATTACAAACAACCTTCGTACGATACCGCTAGTAAAACGTATGAAGACCGTAAAGTAAAATGCTAGTAATTAGCAAAGTGCTTTAACAAGTCAGCAATATTCTAATTAATTTCATCTCTGTTCGAGAAATAAAATTCACCAAATAAGCTCTTAAAAAGGTAATAACAAAAAGAGCTGAAGACATCAAAAACTTAAAGCCAAAAGAAGACAAAACAAAACGACATTTCATTTTGATGATATTCAGCAATCTAAATGTCATACAAATTCCACTGCTGATTTCCCAATTGGCCCTACAGAGGCAAATTGAAAATAAATGAAGCCTAGTCGAGACACAATTTATTGCGATAACATATACTTTGTAAATCAAACTAATGAAAATTGGTGCAATCTTAAACTATTAGGATCCTGTAACACACTGTAAGGCGTTCTGTATTAATCACAGTTAATGGACTACATACTCGATGGTGTCATGCCCTTACTCAGAAATGACATAAGGGGTGTGACAGTTCATGATTTCAAAACAATATCTGATCCCCAAGAGAGTAATCCATGATACTCGATTCCTTCGTCAACACCAACATTTAATTAACAGGGAATCAAGGGAGTATTCAAAATTCTACGATCGGAGCCACTTACCGATGTGAATCAAATTTGACAAAAATTACATTGTGTGTACTCAAGGGTAAACATCTTGCCCATTGACAATATTAATTTCATCGTCAAGGCTCACGTCATGAAATTCAGTGCAATGTGGACTACACATAGTGAAACTCTTCAAAATCGAAACCTCATTCTTCCGGAATTCCCTCAGGACAGTTTCTTTTTAGTCCTAAACTTTACCTTCGTTAAGATGATACTTTTTTATCTAGTATACCGAAACCACTCAGCCCACCCAGAATACCAGAACAAAATTCGATCCCAAATTTATTTCAAATATGCACTGAAAATCCCCTCAAAAAACCGAAACTTACCTAAAACTTGGAAATCTACTTCATCTGCAAACTTCACGAAAAACGCTGTACCAGATTAATTATGTTAGTAGGCGATAAAGTAGGATTACCTGTGAGACAAAGACCCGAAAACGGCCCAAAATGAACACGAAGTTATAACAATTGGGACTGACAACGGGTAAATCTGAGGTCTTTACACCATAAACAAGGAAGCATCATTTAAGGCGAATTCTAAATGCTTATAGGTAGTACCCTATTTAAGAAAGATGATACGTTTAGTATATGATTGTGATAAATGTTATTAGTTTATATAGATGATCACTATCTCATAGCAGCCAACATGAGTGTAAAGATATGAGAACGACCTAATTAAACTCTCCGTAATTGTACAAAAATTAGTCTCTTCAAAGAGTGTGAATCTTTGCCAAAACACAAAAAGATAGGGAACAATTTTCGGGATTGGAATATCTACTGTTTCAAATGTTCTAAATCAAAATGGAATTTTACAAGAATGAATGATGACAACGATAATGCAAAATGTTTTCCTGTCAACAATGCTTGCAAATTCAACAACCTTACGATCTTTTTTGGACATGGTTTAGCCAAGCCAAGACCAACAACAATCCATTATCTGGTCCTATAATATAAAATATCTATCTACCTTGTCACATGCGTGCGTGGATTAAAACACTTTTCACATCTGTAAAAACATGTGTAAACCGAAAGCCTCTCAACCGTCTATCTATCTATCTATCTATCTATCTATCTATCTATCTATCTATCTATCCATCCATCTATCTATCTATCTATCTATCTATCTATCTATCTATCTATCTATCTATCTATCTATCTATCTATCTATCTATCTATCTATCTATCTATCTATCTATCTATCTATCTATCTATCTATCTATCTATCTCTCTGAAATAAGATTCCTTTTTAAAATCACTGAATCCAGCAAAGAACTGTAACAGCAACAAAGAAGAGTGAAAATCTAGTTTCATAACTGACCTAAACTGTTTACACTATCATTTATTCTGTGTCAACGCGATATGACAAAAATAAACTTGGCATAAATTATAAATAAAATAAAAACTTACATGCAACTTTACATGAACATGGATGTAATAGAAGTCTCATTTGAAACGTGTGCATATTGCTTTTATTTTTGATGTAGCTGTAGATTATATCCCAGAGAATTCATTGACTCTTTATTGAGAATAACCACAACAATTATACAAATACTAACTATGATAAACAAAAAGCAAGTAATTATAAGAAAGTAAATGAATAATGATCTAAATGAATCAATAGTTTGATTGAAACATAGAAACTATCCATGAAATAATTGTATTTTTTTATTTTATTTAGCTTAAATCCCATGATGTAACAAATTACATTATCAGTTTTGCATGTTGTGTTTCGACCATGTAACGCACGTAGGGTAACACGACTGCCATCAGTCATATAAGCGCTGGACAATGATTCACTATCAAGATTAGGTTACAGCCTACTGAATGTCACAATTGCGCTTAAATCAGTTGCACAACCACTGAAATTAGACTCACTCTTAAACAAGCACTTGGGGGATTAGAAGGCGGCCAACGTCGTGCTAGTAACCCGGCACGGTCCATTGATACATTGGAAATCAAAGACTGAACTGATATTCGAAGACAAAAGCCTATATGAACCATTCAACGCCGAGGGAGTGGACGACGTCCACCAAGAAGAGCATATGCGAGAGAGATGAGTTGCAAATCATTTCAGCAATACAAAACTAAGAACAAGGTCTGTTTTAATGCGTTAGCACGTGCATTATAAATAGATTCACAATCGCGTGGTGCTCGAATGCATAAATAGCGATTCAGTAGGGGAATATCCGTCTATTGGTGTCAAGCTGAGACTTTTTCACATCTATGCTATGTTTCTTTGACCGGATCAGATTTGCATGATGTGAAACCTTCCGTCGCACATGCAAACATTCCACATACATAACATGTTTGAGTTCATTCGCGACAATTACCAGGGGACTCCCTTCCATTTTCTCTTCGATTGGATTTCACGCACGTTTATCCTTGAAATTAGAAACAAACTTTTAGGTGCTGTTAAGCAGTTAATGATATTTTGGATGATAGAGTGTATAAAATTCGATTAAAAGTGTGATCTCCGCAAACACATTATCAATGGTGATATGCATATGATGAAACCTAAGGCCCGTGTAGAGCATCTGGACATGATCCTGCTAAAACAGTTTAATCATGGCATATTAAAACTCGTAGATCAATATCTTGGACAAGATCTTATTAAAGACGTGAAAACATTGATAGGCTTCGTCAACATTATCTTAACTTTCTTACTGTGAACTTATATGAGTCCACAGTCAAATATATTGCACAGCTCAAATAGCGGGTCAACAAGCCTGCGAAATTTATTACAGAAATATTTTGGAACGAATTAGCTTTCTCACGTTCTCCATCGTCGTACAGAACAAGGCATTTATTGTTGATGAGTTTGAAGAAGTCTTTCTCGTTCGTGGCGACTGTACATAGGTCTGTTTTCAGTTTAATATACATCTACATCCAAGCATTTTTTTAACCTAATATACGCTGTGTATTAGAGAGCACGCATGCCTGTCGAAGATAATACACTTTTTCTCAAATGTTCGGGATAATTAAGCTTGGTTTGTAGATTTGAAACTAGTTTGATACATTCATGCTGACTTGGCATTGATACGGAGCTATCCAGGACTTGAGTACAGTCATTGCTTCTTGGGTTAGTGGATACTCATCCGGGCATCTTAGGTCACCGTCTTAAAAGTACCCGATATCACTGTTATGATCGTATCCAAATATCTCTTATTGTATATGCACAGTTGTGGTATCAGTGCACTGAAGCCTTCCAACAGGCATGGAAAATATCGTCACCTTATTGATGTAAAAATATATGACATAACTGTTTAGTAGATTCATATCCTTTCAGGTTGGGGTTGCTGTCTCTGAACGCGACCAGACATGCGCGTAGAGATCTGTATCAGCATGCTGAGTCCCACAGATAGCACGTGGCAGAATATCATGGCTCAAGCAAAACTATGTTATGCATTCTTGCCTTGGCTGAAACCTAACCTAATCATTTGTATTGGTCTTGAATGTTATATCATGACATAGCATAAGCAAAAATACATTTTGATTTGAGCAATAAAATTTACCTTTAGCAAAAACACAATTTTTCTAGAGCATAAATAATTGAATAATATGATCGTATAATATATTACGATCCTACATCCAAGTGACTTGGTTAGAAGTAGGTACAAATAAACTTTCCATAAGTCATACGACTTTAATGTGTGAACAACAAAATTATCATTTGTTCCTCGCAAGAAAACCACTCTGAAACATTTGAATATAATAACTACCTCGGTGGGAAAAATCAAATTACGAAAAGGCTTGTCCATTAACACCACTAGAAATTTCGCTCGAAGGCGCGGATCCCAATCCAGCTTTTCTTAGGTTGGCAGTTATTTGCAACACATCTTCTTTCATTAATTCTTGATGAAACCCATTGGGTTGGAAAGTCGTTAAACTTCTATTATAAAAACAAGGCATAACACTGGAAATCAGACATCGGTGCCAGAACATTGACTTGCATTATCACGTTACTGAAGAATTTCATTGAAATACGTCTTTTATAGAAAGGTTTGTGTCAATGTTGACCCAACGCGTCCATTAAACAAAGAAGGTGTCTATTTCACAGTTTGGTGCAGGGATAAAGCTGTCTTTTGGGGGCTTCCGTTTCGCGTATTAGCATAAACCTGCTACTGCCGCCATATGTGCCTTTAATTTCATTTTAAGCCATGGAATCAAATAAGAATTTTCTTCTATTAATATCATCTATACAATTCCGTATTCAAAATATAATATTGGTTTCTCCGTAGTCAGAATTTTCCTCACCATGCATTTTAGAAAAAAAAAACTGGAATTAATTGAAAGCACGTACGTATGTATATACGTATGCCCGTGTATTTTTGCAAGTTATATATCTTGCAAATCCATCTACATCGTTTACGCTAGGGGCTTCAATTGGCTTTGATGTGTAATAGGGTGTAGATTCTTATCCTCTCTTCACCACGACTCTGATTCACGTTAGACATCTGAGCAGGATCATGTGGCACCATCTACACAGTTTTGTTGTAAATTACTTCTTGATCCATATATGAGAAAAACAAAGTCAGTGAGGTTTAAGTTCAATGTATCAAGTCAAAAAGTGAAATCCAATAGGACAAATCAAGTCAACATTATACACCAAGTAAACGGATCAAAATAACGCTCTCTAATTCAGGTCGTGAAATAAACTCAGAACTAGAGGTAGAAATGCACTTTATCTGTTAAAAGAGTAAAGACGTAGAGTGTTCAGATTGTAGTGCTGTTTCCTTCCGCCGCCATATTGTACCATTTAGACGAAAGTAGTTAAGATTACATTTTTTTAAAACGGCGACAAATTACATACGAGTCTTTTTCTCTCCTTGACGGAAAAGACCATAGATGTTGCGATTAAACACTAGCGTTTGGTGTGCTGACTGGTTTACAACTGTTTATTTCTGAATGTCCAATGGTTTGTCAACGGCACAGGTGCTGTGTCGGCAATGTCTTTATAGGCTAGAATGCACTAGTGACATATCATAGGTAGTAGTTACGACTTTACAAAATAGCTGAAAACAAATTTTATAAAGTTCAATCACATAAAAACAACCACGAGCTTCGATTTTCATCCAGGCAATGAATAATTCTATACAGTCAACTTTACTGTAAATTTATGAAAGAAAACTATTTTTTTAAAGCAAGGGACTTAGCGTGTTTTTGTTTCTTATACCATCATATTGAGACTCTGGAAATATTTACACTTAGATGATATAACCTTCTTCTTTAATTTTAAAGTAGTTACTCTAAGCAGGGATGACTTGATATATTAATAACATATATGCGAGTTTCTAAAATTAACAGCAGCATTTTTTAAATCCGAAATTTCCCTTTGTAACGTATTGCTTCTTGTTACTTCTTTGTTTGTTGATACGTTTTTATTTAAGTTATTTTTGGAGGTTTGTTGTGCATGGTAATACCTTCGTAAGACTTAAATTACACAAATGTTTAGGACAGCATAATTCTTTTCTTTTCCAAACATGGAATCAAAGTTTAAAATATTTTATATGACAGAGATTCGTGTCAAGACAATTGACCTTTGAACCTGTCGGTTAAAGGTGACAGCTATAAAGAAGAAAGAAAAGAAGAACAAACAAACAAGCAGTAAAACAATCAACATTTACAATAGCTAATTAGGATATAATCTTCTGCCTACAAGATACAATGGATCATTTTACGTCTGGTTTTATAAGTTCACCAGTGTTCCTATTCCGGCGTTTGTTTACATATTAGCATAATGGATTAAAACAAAACTAATCAGGGCAACCACGTTACATAAACCACGAGTAAACATCTGTCCTACTTTCAATTAAGACGATAGCTTTGATATTTGTGAAAAAGGTATGAAAACCCAAAAACCGATTTTCAAAACATGCGTTTTTGACAAACGTACAATTTCAAACAATGGTGTAGCGCGTTATGAAGAGACAGACTAGACAGTTTAGGCTACATTTGCAATTTACTTTGCTAATATTCCCAACCATCAAGTATAACAATACGATGGAAAAGTGCATCATATTTTTTAAATAAACCCATCTGACTAGATTAGAAAGGTGCTTTAATTGTTGAGGCTGCAAATGACATTCGTCTAGATGGCCTATTCTTGTTTTCTACTTGAGATTTTATAGAATCCTTTTATGTTGGCAAGAAATGATCTGATCCAGTACATACGATGCTATGATGTAAACATATCCAATTTGTCGCAAAAGTTTCAGAAAGTAATTGTACTGCTTTATGTTTAATAGCAAAATTTGTTATTATAACTCGAATTGCTTTGCTTGTGACGAAACATAATTACCTGATGATCCATCGATTTTGCTAATGGCATTTTTCAATTTATTCCAGCTCAAGGCATTTGTAATATATTTACGATTAGCGGCTATCATCATATGATTACTGCAACGTAGATCTGGGTACATAGACAAATTTTGTACTGAGGTATACAGCGGAAATTTTCAATGTACCGCGATACCTACAACGGTACACTGGCAACTTTCAATGTTCTGCGATACGTACCACGGTATACAGCAGTAATTTTCAATGAACCGCGATAAGTATCGGTATACAACAATTATATAAAGGACCAACAATCCAATGATCTGGGACAGGGACACAAATTTTGTTACTTAAATTTAATATCCGTCAATATCTAACAAAATATATCATTGCTTGATTCGTGGCAATATAGAACCATATTATATCCACGATATTAGTTAACTTCACAAAAAAGTAAAGAAAATTGTCAGCTGAAAAGAAAGTCACTGCCTTCCCCGTTACGTCCAATTGCCATAAAGTAGATTACATTTTTATGTGTATATTAATCATTGTAAAAGTTGTATACTAAAATCTCTAAATAAAATGGGATGGTTAAGCTTACGTTATATTTTTATACTGTGAACGATATCGTGCTGACATTAGATAGCCTGTTCATATCAATAGGAAGTGCTGATCTTGAATCCTACAGTTTTTGCTTCACTTAAGATATAATTGGCAGGGATACTTTTACTGCGATACCAACATCCGTGTACGATATTTATCAAATAGGGTCCGTAAACATAAAACACATTTACTCACGATATTTAGTTGATTTTAGAAATTACGTAGATTTCAGGGAGAAATAAATGTGCGCTTCTGAAAATCGTTGACTGGTTCACAGTCTTACAAAGGACATGTGCTTAGCACATTCCAATGCAATAGTATATAACCGAAACATGACATGGACTTTGTTTTTATTATTTGTTTTGTTTTGTGTTTTTATAATCAGAATTCTTTCCTAAGGTTGTATTTAGCCAGAGTATGTTTCACAACATTCAATTTGGACACCTCGATAGCACACGTGGCGGATGTCAAACATGTGATTCGATGATCATAAATACAATAATATTTCTAATATTTGCCTTTGTGATAGATACAACCATTTTGTAACTAAAAGATCATTTTTTGAAAGTATTTTCTTATGAATAATAGAAACACGCTGTTAATATTAGATTCGTAACACGATTCCTCGGAAATTTATGTACTTTCCTTACAGACAGAAACTACTGACTTACAGGTACAATGAAAAAGTATTGTTGTCCGTACCACCTGAAACAAATACCGCAGTAAACCTGTATACTAGTAATGCTGCGTACCTCTGCACCAAAGCCTAAATTGGGAAGGGTACATATGTTGTAAAATATTAGATACATTAGATATTTCGATTAAGCAAGAAAACATAACAACTGTGGGCGTAGAAAATTTGTTGCTGAATGTGTTGCAAATTGAGACTTATTTTTAAAGCTAATGCGAAGTCAAGGTAGTATGAAAAAATAGCAATCGAAAGTGTTGCAAATGATATGTGGTTTAATTATATTATGACCTGTGAGCAAAATAGTTAAACAAGGATATGATAATTATGCGACGTTGAAGTCGCATTTTTCGCATTTTTTTTCCATCTCGCAGTAATCGCTGAATTTACAGCACTCAAGACTAAACTATCATTGCAAGTAGCAGCTTAATGAAGATCACGTAATACATCTTCTCCCCCTTCTGAGATGATTATTTTTCCGCAAAATGATTTTTGATCATTTCATTTATGGAGATTCATACGTTCCTCGTTTCACTTGGGTTATTTTATGCAATTATTTGTTCCTCATCTTGCAATTAAGCGACAGATGAAACGAGACCGTGTCCAGATCCTTGATGATAACAGACAACGTTTTTATGCGCAGGGTTTAAATTACAGTCGGGAAAATAACAATTCTCATATTTCAGAGATAAAAAAATGTTCAGTCTAAATCATTCTGTAAATAAAGACAAGTTGGATCAGTTAATCATTGACATTATCTCTTCTACCGCAAAACCAATGTTTATTAAAATTCGACGTTTAGTTAATATCACTACTGCTTATTCCAGAGTCAGTTTTAATGCTGGGCCTCAGTGGAGGGTCATGATTAATCCATCGCAGATAGACAAGAAAATCATCATATTTTGGCCTATGATTGGTAACTTGGAACGGATATAATGGTGCTGTCTTGATAATCATAAATCTTAGCGAATACTCATCTTTGCAATGTATTTAATGCAACACGTTTATAGGCAAACCATAATCATATGCGAACGTAACATTTGGAGGGCGCACACAAAATATTTGCGCAGATATTTATGTTGTAATAAATTCCTGCACCTAGTGTGCTAGATTAGCGATGTTGTCATTACTACTTAAATTAATTCTGAGCGGTTTTCTTTGAAGTTATTCGACTAAACAGTATTTGGAAATAAACGTCATCTTAGTAATGAGGTAGCTCCCACAGAGGGACATACATAAGAAAGAGTTTTTTTTTTGTTTTCTAAATGCAAAATATATTGTTTTAATTAGTCAAGCTCAAATAAGTATGCAAATCTTCTATTTAAAAGGAAGTATTTAAATATAATCATTAACATTTAAAATAAAGCTTTTTTAAATAACAATACATCAGAGAAGAGCAAAATTAAAGACAGATAGCTTAAGGCGTGAGCCTTTTCTATAATAATGAAGAATTGAAAGTAGTTTACAAGCGCAAAATTCTTGGCATTCTTCTTTACCATAATTTACTTTTGCTTGTCAAGTCAGTCCCCGTTTACTTAAAGAACTAATTTTAAAAGCTTCAATTAATATCACTTTTCCTATCCATCTCCTCCATCTACAGTTTTGCATATTTGTATGTGCTCCTATGGAACAGTGATTAGAGCGTTCGCCGTGGATGTGGGAGGTCGCGGGTTCGAACCCAGGCCGAGTCATACTTATAAAAAGATACTCTCAGCTGCCTCGCTAGGCGCTCAGCATTGAGGTTAGTATTAGGACTGGTCGGCCTGGTGTGAGGATAATGTGACTGGGTGGGACATGATGCTACATGACTTGCATGAAGTCCCAGTACTAGACATTACTATAATTTGTCACACGGCAGACATTGAAGCGATATGACTGAAAAATCTTTGCAATTACTTTAAAAATCCAAAACACAAAAACATGTATATGTGGGTATGTCTTAGGCATGCGTTTAACTTTGACTAGTGAACTCCGATAGTAATTTTACGTGTTAGTGTGTTTACAATTTCCATATATAGTTAATTAGTCTAGGTCTGTATTATCTATGTATATTAATAAGTATATGAACATGCATCTGTGTGATGGCTAGTGATTGAGTGCACTATGCATATATCTTTACATACATATTTGAGGGATTCAAGGTAGAAAAGTTCTCTTTTGCAAATAACTGAGATACTCGTATTAAAAAAGTTCTTTATTATTATTATTATTATCATTATTATTATTATTATTATTATTATTATATTATTATATTATTATTATTATTATTATTATTATTAATATTATTATTATTATTACTATCATTATTATTATTATTATTATTATTATTATTATTATTATTATTATTATTATTATTATTATTATTATTATTATTATTATTGTCATTATTATTATTATTATTATTATTATTATTATTATTATTATTATTATTATTATTATTATTATTATTATTATTATTATTATTATTATTATTATTATTATTACACTAAAATAAGGTCATGCAAATTTGGTTATAGTGCACCGTTTAAGCAATTCTTAGGTTTATGTGATTAGTTGTTTGACTTTTGGAATTCGGAGCAATGGGAAATATTCCTTAGCAAGAACTAATTAGCCAGTTACTAGGAGCAAACGTCACCGAGAGAAAGTGTTAGTGAGTTTCCATGATGCCATGGTCAGTGAATAGCAAATTCAGACACAATCCGCATGAGTGACCCTGTCATGATGTAGTACTTAATAAAATCTAATGGTGTACATTGGTGTTGTGACTGTAGTTGCACATTTACGGTAGAAACCGGTAAATTACACAATGGAATAAATGAGAAGGGAAGTGTGATGTGGTTTTACTGTCGTGATGTGCCTTGAAAGCATTGACTGGCTTAAAGTGGCGTAGTTAAAATAATTCCCTGTGTTAGGAATAGTTGAATAATTTCTACGGTGTGCACTACTGACGGTACGGAAAGTTGATGTAGAGAAACTATGCGGATGTGCGGTTATTTGATAATTGGCAAGTTGTGAATAATGTGGTGTTGCATTGATTAGAGTAACATTTATGTATAGAATAGACACGTCGGGCTTTCCTTCCTACAACTGAAGTTGTATAGAAGTCTTTGGAAAATTGGGGTAAACTTATGATTTCTAGCTGGAATAGCGCCAGGGTTTTGACACCACTCGGTCAAGCAAAGACCTCTGGGTTGTAACAATTATTATCATTATTATTATTTTTGATATTATTATTTTTAATATTATTATTATTATTATTATTATTATTATTATTATTATTATTATTATTATTATTATTATTATTATTATTATTATTATTATTATTATTATTATCAAATGATTAATTAACCTCACACTTTTGCAACACGACGTATGCTGATTAATATCATCAATCCTTTTCATATAGTATGTATTTTCTGAATATCAAGATTTGTACAGTCATACGGGACTGTAGCCGGTGTATGTGTTTTATCGCTGACATGCTGTTTTATTATAGAACGGTCTCCTAGTCGGATTATCGGTCACTTAATGCGGGATAAACATTAGTGGATACACTGACTTTCCATTGGATTTTATATTAACGACCTACTGTACGCCAATATTTTCATGGACAAGCCGCTTGAAACGATCTTACAAAGATCTGATCTTACAAATGCAATAAATAACAAACAAAAATTATTCCCAGTCAAGAACTTTCTTTTGATCTTATCATTAAAATATGGTACATTATTATTATTATTATTGTCTCAGTCAAATGATGCTTCCACAGTGACCATTCCTTTAAAATTATACAACTCGCATGTAAGAAACAACCCCAAACAATTGGATTACAGAAATTGTGGCTTGTAATGCATGGACGGAAAGTTATAACTGGGTCAGTCTACTAAACCCAGAAAAGCAAAAAATTTTATTCTCGTTCAGAGGTATATTTCTTCTGACGTGAAACAACATTTAATGCAGCGTATATAGTCTATGGTTTAAAATATATGCCGTGTCACACTACCGGTGTTCCCAATCTCAAAGCTTCGTATTCAATTGAAATTGTTTTAATGTTGTAGCTTAAACCATATCAAAAGCTTTGCCGAAATGGCAACTATATATGTTAATGAATTGTCAATGTACACGTTCTTTGTTATTTTTGTGATATAATTTATGTTTTTATATGCACATAATTTTACAATTGTTTACACCACGAAAATCAGTGGTGTGGCGAGTTCAAAAGGAGATATCTTTTTTGATTAAGGGACAAATGCCCCTAAACCTGCAGAGGGTCCGCAAAGCCCATCTTTATTGTCTTTAATTTGACATTATAGCATTTCGTTTGAATTGTGGTCGAGTATTATCAGATTCGCCTTTGTTCGCTGCTTGGTATAAAAGGGAAACATCTACCCTTCACAAGATTTGACGTTCTGTATAAATATGGAGAAGAAACCTTACACCTATCACAAATTGCCAAAATAAAATTTGAAGTAAAACGAGGTCTATCTGTATGCCAGAATAAAAACCCCAAAACACCTATACGTTATGCAGATATTGGATCCTTAGTTAATAGTAAGCTTGAGGAATTGTAATTTTCAGCACAGACAACATTTTGTACGGATTAAAATTCGTGCTTAGCTCAAGTTTTAAATTAAAAACATTTCAAAATCCGACTACTGTGATACAACTTTCGTTTCCATCAAGACAAATCGGATCTTTCGCATTTTATCTGACTTTTGTAAGATAAGTCACTAACAATCATGCACAATCTTTAGATCTACATTTAGAAGAGCTCTTAGATTTATTTCCCCTGATGGCGCCTTTTGTTTTAAATTACATCATATACCATGCAAAAGAATATGGAGATAATCACTATTGCGACAGGAAGCTAAACATTAAGAATAAAAACTGTCATCGTCGTGCAAATATATGGCTATAATTTTGTTGATAGTTTACGACCGCTTTCGGAATTTTCTGTGATTTATTGATAACAGACGTATCAAAAGTGGAAATTGGTAGATATGAGAACACATTAATATGACGGATTTATTTTGTACGCTGTTTTATAGTTGACAAATTTGTAGAAAACTTGTGAAACGCTTGCAATAAAGAAAATTCCAGAATGATATATCATAGTCCCATTAGTACAAGATTGAACTCGGTTTTATTGATCCAATGCCACACGGTTTATGTTCATTCGTAATTTTAATGAATCACTCGAATAATTTTCAAAACTTGTTTATCTCGAAATAAAAGTCACTTTCTTACATTTCTTGTAGCTGTTCGAGGTGAAAGTGTTGCCACACGTCCATTAGGCTGTTAGTCTTTAATTACATCTTTGAGGAGCGAAAACGCTGTTACATGAACTTTCGGAGGACATGCTTTACGTAGATTTAAGCGAGGCAGAAGTTTAGTTACATGAGCATTACGTGATCTTTCCTTATCTCGGCTGCGTTTACCTCAATATCAAACAATTTTATCTCCATCAACAGTAACCTCTTAGTAAGGTTCCTTTTCGTTCTTGCTTATGTTTTCCTGAACGTGGCATAATTGCTCCAGATAGTGTCTTGCTTTTCCTCCAAATCAAATGGTCTAAAACACTTTATTCTATGTTTAAGTATTTTTAAAGTGTTTAGAAAACAAAGCATGCATTGTTTCATTAAAACGGAAAGTAACGTGCATCTACAAAAGGAGAGAAAATGAAACTGAAATCTTGTAGGTGTCTCAATTTGCACGACAGCCTAGCCAATAGTGTTATTAAAATTAGAAGACAAAACTCTTGTGACCCGACTAAAATATTTAGCGCAAAGAATGAATACTCTTCAGACTATTCTTTTGTACTGAATGTTCTAGCGATGATGCTTTCCTTTTCAAGGTAAAAATCTACAATTTCGGTTAGTATATATTTTGAATCATGGGAATCTTTGAGTCTACTATTTTGTTAGTTCATTTGAATTGTCCGCAAGACACCTAACTACGTAACCATGCAATGTAAGCGTTCTCGAAAGGAACAGATACATTTGGATGGTCATGTACATTTTCGTGGAGTGTTATACGTTTTAACAGTTTTTTTGGCGTCATTCCCTCATGTACTCACACACATTATTAAAAACAACAAATTGATTTGGAATATTCAGTATAGAGTTATAGCTGATAAAAGTACGATACATTTGTTATTTTAACACTAAAATATACTTTGAAACAGTAATTCGCCAAATATATTTTTTTACGTTTTGCTACCGGATGTTTATGGAACGCTACCAAAAGTATAGTACATCAACAAATTTGAAAAGATGAGACTTCAAGGATTCATTTCCTTCAAATTATACCTTTATTGACACGGATGAAATTATCCTCAAAAATCTCATGATGATGATGATGATGATGGTGACGAAAATGATGATAATGATGATTAATAGTAACAACGATGCTGGCAGTACTACTAATAGTTCTACTCCGTTTCCGGCCACTACTACTACTACTACTACTACTACTACTACTACTACTAATAATAATAATAATAATAATAATAATAATAATAATAATAATAATAATAATAATAATAATAATAATAATGAAGAAGAAGAAGAAGAAGAAGAAGAAGAAGAAGAAGAAGAAGAAGAAGAAGAAGAAGAAGAAGAAGAAGAAGAAGAAGAAGAAGAAGAAGAAGAAGAAAAAAATACTACGCAACGAAACTGAGGTCTAAGGTCACTATAAGCGGCCAACCTAACTAAAATACCACCACCTGAACCATTACTGCTACAACAACTAGCACTGTTTCTATCTCTTATACTGTTACTGCTTTTACTTCTACTACTACTAATATTAATACATCGCAGAAGAAAGTTTGTAAATGATCACAGTAAGCATCTTCCTAAGTGATGTCATCGTTTCCAGTCACTTTCGATACTAAAATCTCCTTTGGAAGTACCAAACCAGATTGAACTAAAATTATTGGAATTAGCTAGCTATAATAATACGTTTAGTAATGTATTCAGATATATAAGGCAAGTTGTGTTTATACACGCCGCCCACATGTCAATTGCTGATGTTGGCCGATAGGTGTATATTACAGGAGTCATTTGTAAGGACCGTTGATCGTAAAGTCACATTATCTCAGAATTTATGCGATGTGATTAGCTATCTATTGTTCTAAAATAACGAAAGTAACAGATTTTATATAATCGGATAAAGGGTGAAAATATGTACCGCTTTAGCAGTAATCTTGTAATTTAAAGGAACAGCTTTCTATTTCCATTCCTGTGAATCCGATGAGGACAATCCTAGAGTCAAGTCCGCAAATAGATGGTTCAACATAGAAAGGGTCAGAGGAAGACCAAGCGTTTACGCTAGAAGTGGAATATATCAAGCCTAAAGAAGAACGAAGCCAGGTGATGCAATGCAGCGTAGACATTGTACTTCTTCACCACACGTCGCTATGATGAACAAATCTGTAAATTAAACACTGCTATGTTATCCCATTATTATAAATCTGTTGGATTGAAATTTAAAATTTGTTTTAGTTTATGTATTATTCAATTATTTTTTTATTTTATTGTTTACGGAGGATCGTATTAGTCTTATATTCTTCACAATAGTCTCGTTTAGTTCTCAGTCGATATGTTCTATCTACTCACGCTGCGCAATAACATCGAGGGAGGTCATTCTGTAGATAACGATCGCCAAATCAATTAACAGGGCACTACACACCAAACCCACCTTTACAGTGATATGATATAAATCAGTCATATGCTCAAAAGTCAAAGCATTGCAAGCACAACGTCTCTTTAACTCCTCATCTAACAAATATAAAAACAGAACGGGTCAAAATACCAAAATTATTGTATCTAATTTTTTAATATGTGGTATAGTGGGCTGTCCCCTTTATTCCATCGTTTCATATATCTGTCATAGCGATTACAACGTTCAAGCAAAATGAGCGGTATGAAAGCCAGAATTGGGAGCAAAGAACAGCATTCCCGCCAAAAACGGCATCCGACAGAAAAAGACAGAATCAATCACAACATAATATTTCTAAGAAATATAACCTGCAAAACAAACTTAAATAACATATTACAACAGAAACAAAATAAAAATGGAAAAAGGACCTTCCTTCATGACAATAGAATTATATTGATAATAAGAACTATATTTTATGGAGCACAATTGGATAAAGAGGTAAAATTTATGGACAGTAAATTGAAATATTGGAATATAAATTGGTAACGGGGTTACATAATATGGACATTCTTGATAAAAATCACATTTTATGGACTTTGATTCAAATTAAAGAAATACAATTGGTTACATTTTGTGGACATTTTCTATTAAAATTCAATTTTGTGGATTTTGATACAAATTAATGAACATTGATTAAAAACAAGCGTATATAATCTGAACATATTAGACCAACATAAGCTGCCATTTTTCTTCATTACGTCTGCTATTTTTCACACTTCTTATAATCTAATAATAAACATGCAAAAACCAAACAAATGCACCTGAATGTAGACGCATTACTTATTTATTTACTTATTCATATACTTTTTGATATGCTAAATAATTACTTTCAAAATTGCCCGAATCACTTTGGATTTATTTCAAAATTTCTGAAATGTCTCAAACACTATTATTTTGAGAAAAATACTATCTTAAAAGTTTTATTAGATAGACGGAACTCGAACAAGATATTGATAGCGCAAGTCTTCATACTAAAATCGGGAATCAAAACCAATAATGCAAACATATTTTTACAACATGAGGACATAAACAGACTTTGGCAAAAGTGCCTCCACTACTAGTTTAATCAAAACTGGGCGAGGAATCCTAATCACTAGACATCCCTACAAGGTAAAGGACATAAAAATCATCGCCTGGTTTAGGGAAAAATTTAGCATGGACTCAATCAAAGCTTTCTGTCCTGAGTGACAAAGAAACTTAAATTTGGAGACAGAAACTGACCCACGTTTGGGATGGGTGGGGGAAAATATGGACCCAAATAAACTTCATTGCATTCTGGTTCAAGAGAGAAGTACACTATCGATGATGGGACTTGATCGTGAAGGGGGGATCTATATTTTTAATCTGGAAATTCCCTAAAATTTGGGTAAGGGAGGAAAACCATTCCTTGCTCCGTAAGAGGAAGTACAACCGCAAGACACGACATTATCGGCTTAGCTTTGATTGACTGATGTATTGTTAGGAGTTCGATCCTAACAGAACCAGAACAGAGTCTTTAACTAGGAGACAATAGTAAGAGACGGAGTTAAGACTTGTTCTTCCTCTCATCATTACAGATGGGTGGGAGGTGGACAATAGTGTCTTAGTAAGGATAACAATCCTATGTCTCTTGCGTGATGTCCAAACCAATACAGGCAGGGAACAACTCCAAACTTAAAACCTTGATAAAACAAAGCAAAGAGCAACCCTGACTAAATTACTTATATGCACTAATATGTTTTAAACACAAACTCTCAACATCTATATGGACAAGAAAACAATCAAAGAAAGCAAATATTTTAAAACCCATTTTGTCTTCTCACGATTTCAAACCAGCCTGTTCTGAGGCGAATAGATGAAAAGTAAATAATGATATAATCTGGAGACCTTTCTAGTTTCTCCTCTGAGAGATGGACTATTTTATTTAGATTTTACAGTACCAAGAGACATAATAATTTCCTCAGGCAGTGTGTTATTTAATGATGCTGGAACGAAAAACAAAAATATGTCTAAAAACTGAGAAAAAAGCTAGGCATTCTAAGCAGTCGACGATATACACTTCTGTGGTTTCCGTCTATTTCTCAAATGTCGTTCCTGACATGCCTATAGGAATCAAATTAGACTAACGCAATTATTGAATTTTTTAGAGCTTTTAGACTCTATGAATCGTGGCTGTGCTCTGCTATATGACTGGAAAATGTAACTTTTTTATGATTTCATCTTGGATAACACAAAAGAAAGGTCACCCGGTCTAATTTCGCTGAACACTTATATAAAATCTAGGCCACAGAATATATTATATGTGACAAAAATAGGACCTGGTTGACGAAGGCGAAGATATGAAGCCAATACAGATTTTCTGGCAAAAAAAAATTCAACGATTACATAGTCAGCAGATTATTAAAGAAGTCAAGTAAATTCTGAATGAAACGTGCAGCCTAATTCAAGAAGTGTTTATGTCTTCGAAAATTGATTCTGCTATTTTTTGAAGGAATAATATTTATCAGTAGCATTAACGTGCACCGGTGAAAGCAAAACAGAACATAATTGTCTGTAGATGGTCCGGTTTATTTCCGTTACAAATGCCGAAAAATTGACTTACCTACCCATCACTTGATACATCAGTCAATCAAAGCTAAGCCGATAATGTCGGGTCTTGCGGTTTTGCCATCTTTTGAAGTCGAAGCAAACCAGTTAAGTTAAAATAATTAATCCTAGACCTTTTCCAAGCGTAGTGTTAACGCAGGCGTATACCTAAGTATGGCCTTAACTGTACCCTCTATCCAAACACGGATTTAAACGTTTACCCTTTGCGTGCCTGAGAAAGTGTGGGAATTCTGCATCCATTCTTGGTTTCTATTTTCTGTAATAGTTTATGTATATAAAGCTTCGAATCTTTGTACTATATGGAATGAAAAAGAACACAGGATTAGCAATTATCAACTCAGGCCTTCATTGACTGATACAAGATAACAATGAAAACGGTTTTGCTAAATATTGATAATATATTAAAATGATTTAAGTACTGGCAAGGAAAACGTGAGCAGATAGTAACGTGTTCGGTCGGTATTATGTGATTTTGTGGGTACATATATATAGCTGTAAATATATTGCTGAATATTCTATATATTGTACCCAACATCTTTTATTTGCATACGTTAAGTTACGAGTTGTATTGCTGAAGAAGCAAAGTTTAAGTTGTAGAGGAAAATTATTAAGCAGTTCGTGTCAAACGCTGTCGTTACATGTCATTATGTTTCTTTCGATCTTGCGTCAATACATCACGGTTTACGTTTGTCTGAAAGTTTGTTAGAACCTGAAAAGTAATTATGGAGTAGCGAATGAGATAAGTTCGGATTCTGTCAGTCGTATTTCCTCCTACTTTCAGAGTACAATTGTCAGCTCAGCTTATATATATATATATATATATATATATATATATATATATATATATATATATATATATATATATATATATATATATATATATATATATATAAAAACCAATCATACGTCAGTTTCTGAATCAGAGAAGAACTTTTTCCTTCATTGCCAATGTCTTATCTGTCCGCCCCCCCCCATATGACTTCTTACAGTTTAGGTTTCTACAAAACGTGTCACAAATGTGCTATAGTATATAAATGGATACCATTTCACCATTATAGATAATCAATTCCTTTGTACAGAATTGAGTTTTGAACATTCTCTAAAGGTAAATGCACACTAAGAAGTCTGTATGATTTCTATTGGGAATGACTAAATTATGTAATGTTGTGTCTGGTGCCTAAGTCAATTTATCTACACATTATCACTTACCTAACCACAATACGAAAATACGACAAAGTTATGTCTGATTGTACGGTGCTAAGGCGTTATACAATATCAATAATTCTTTGAATGAACACACTCTAAGAGTCGATTTTCATGTTGTTTACAAATGCGGCGTTAAGAATAAAGTCCTGAAATTTAATAAACGAAGCTTCTACGGAAGCGTATTGTGTTCTTGAAAACGCTGATAAACGTGATTAAAAGGTACATTTTGGAACCATACATACATATAACTTAATTCGGCCACGGAGTAGAGTTATGGATCCACTCTTCCAGGCAGTGCTGGATTATGACCTTCCAGGTCCCTAAGCACTGAAAATATTATAATCCACCACTACCCCTTAAAATAAACCCTCATTAAAAAAGGCTATAAATTTGGGAAAATACCAGTGTTGCCATCATTCCAAATCAAAATACGCCGTCATGAAGATAATAATGGCTAGATATAATTCATTCAATTTTGCCATCAATAATTAATTTTTTTTTTCTCTGGTGCCCCAGTTGGGCTGGTGCCCTAAGGACCTACTTACGTGGATAACATGTTAGTAAATTGTACTGATGACGTTTGCAAACTGAGACGATTATTGAACATGGCCTGTTTTATAGGACCTTAATGCCACTTTAACTTCGATTGCTTTTCCAATTAGACAACAATGACTAAGGATGGCTTTTTGAGGAACTTTAGGGGATTTCTACTCTTAATATTCGGAGACATCTCCGAAACTGTCTTGTAATACAAAACGTTGAAATGTTTTCCCACAGGGGCAAGCACCGTAAGAGATAAATTTATACTTAAGGCAGTTGAAATGTGAAATCTGAACATGTTCAATTAATCAGGTTCGAGGTCATATTAGCTGTAATTATTTTAATCTGTAGGGAATTTTAAGTCCCCGTATTTTACACACAAAGCAAGATGTTTCAGGATGTATTTCATTTCTTCTTCACCGTTCTTCTCAGATTAGTGCCAATTATGTCAGCAAAAGGCTAAAGATAGCAAATTAAGGGAGCTTAATTCCAGTCTATTTAGTCGCATGTCACAGCAATAACTTGGAAATCTGAAGACACACACACACATGAACACACAAATAAACACACAAACACATACCCACACATGCATTTGGGAGATGCAATAACATATAAATGGTAGAGGTACATTCGTAAAGACGAAACGACAAAAAAAAAATGATAATTGAAAAAGGAAGATGTCACAGATGATGTTGACTCTTCGTTTAATTTTTACAAATATAGGACACCCCATGTATGTATGTATGTATGTATGTATGTATGTATGTATGTATGTATGTATGTATGTATGTATGTATGTATATATGTATGTATGTATGTATGTATGTATGTATGTATGTATGTATGTATGTATGTATGTATGTATGTATGTATGTATGTATGTATGTATGTATGTATGTATGTATGTATGTATGTATGTATGTATGTATGTATGTATGTATGTATGTATGTATGTATGTATGTATGTATATATATATATATATATATATATATATATATATATATATATATATATATATATATATATATATATATATATATATATATATATATATATTATTTCTGCCCGCTATTATCAAGATTCTACTACATAATCCAGGGATAGCATTGTCTGTTCTGTCTGGTATATATTTATAATACTTTGTAATACAAAAATTCCTATATAACTTGATTTCTTTCATAGGAATCTGGAACGACTGTATATATATATATATATATATATATATATATATATATATATATATATATATATATATATATATATATATATATATATATATATATATATATATATGACAATTATTGACTAGGTCGTCATGCGAGTGTGTCTGCTATGCACAAGCCTGTATAACACCGACTCAGTGAAATCACTTTTTGGTAATGCGTGCTTAGTTGCGACGGTATATGGGCTTGTGCGTGCAGGCAAGGCGATGGGTGTCGATTAGTCGCGGACATGGGTTCGAAACTCGGTAGAGTACGAGTTTAATTTCTCTAGGCTGTATGATAGTATTTTTTGTATAAAACTATATACATATATATATATATATATATATATATATATATATATATATATATATATATATATATATATATATATATATATATATATATATATATATATATATATATATATATATATATATACTTAATTGCTAAATGTAGAGATTTATCGGGCAAATAATTCTGTTAGGATGGGTTTGCGCAGAGCAGTATTTGATATGTCACTTTAGTATTCTTTCTTCCTTGCACTAAGAACGGCATGGAAGTCATGGCTGTCATAACCGTACCAAAGCTAGAGGCACCTCTCAGTGTCAGAGACAGTTTTATAATGTGATTTACCCTGAGTAAACACTTTACTCCTTATATTTAAAATAAGTTATCTATATTTCCAAATATATTGAGCAGACAAAAACACGCATAACAATACGTTTGATTTGCTCATTGAGACATACGCCTTCGCGAACAGGTGTATTTTTTTGTTGATCCTGTAAGGAATAATTTAGAAATCGGATCTTTACTTTGTTTTTCGTGTCTTTCTTTTCATATTTTTCCTTTAATTACATTTGTATAAAAACGTTTGTAAACCAAATGTTTTGTACTAATCCCAAATTCGTTATAATAAGTGCTCCGTTATTTTAAGATTTTCTTTCTCATTGAATATGGTTCGTATATAAATAACGTTGCAACTCAAACAGCGAGGAATAGCCCAAGATCGCTTAAAACAAAGAAAACATGCATGTTGCGTAAACGATGTTTAGAATCAGATATCCACACTTTAAGAAAAGATAAGCTGGGTGGCGATCTCCTTAACTCGAAAGCCTCTCAAGCACTTGCTATAATAGAGAACCATATGCAGCCTCAAAGCGTTCTCCTCGGAAGTGCGTCACATCAGAATTGGAGTTTAACTCATTATTCAGAAACACAAGAGAGTTTAAGCCGTAGTCAAGTGTATTCAGGCTAAGATTATTGTCAGACGTTTTATGTCATGATCTGATAGCAGACATTGCAAGACAAATGTCGACTAGTACATGTCAGATATTTTCTTGTCCGAAACGTTTGTTTGTTTATTTTTGTGTTCCCTGCAAATATCAAACAATACAAACCGTGTTATATTTACAAATGAGCTAGGCCGGACAGTTTCTTTGTACAAGTTATTTATTTGTTTGTTTTCGTGTCTCCCGTCCAGTCCTAATTAACGTACGGATCGAGGCCCAGCATAAGGATATAAGCTTGAAATGATAAATTTAAAACATATCACTGGTTACAAATTTAAAACTGCATTTTTGGAAATTTAAATGTTTAGTGCAATTCCTCAAAAAGGCATGAAGAAATTGATTTTCTGTTTTTCATGAAGATTTTCCGCAATCTTTAAGCACATCATTATAGTTAAATTTACGAGCTTTAAACGATTTTAATCAGAATTCCAACTAACAGCGAGATGGCAGAGAGCGACCCCTGTACTATCAATACGACGCAGTGAAGGCTGAAAGCAAAATACAGTATAGAACAGACACATATGATTATGCTACAGTAATCTTTAAATATTTTCTGCCGCACACACGCAAGATTATCATGTCAGTTATTATCATTATTATTACACCCAGCTGTAACTAATATGAAAAGGATACAAGTTGAAACACCGTTAGATTTTAGATGTTTTTTGAAAATACAGATGTATACAGATGGAATTCAGATTTTAAAGTAAACTTTGCATCTTGATCAATAAAACAGTATTTGGACGCCTTTATTATTTACTCTTGCATACTAGTATATGATCCATGACTTACATACAGCTACAATTTGTCTTTATGTTGCATATAACCGTTGTTCATTCTTTGATTAACCGTTACTTGCCTGTCATACAACGTTTCATTTTTATCATTATATATCAGAATGTTACTCTAAATTATGAACTTTAGATTATTCATCGTCAACATGCATGCCCAAGTATCATTTTAGGCGATTTTGATTCGTCTCGATATATCATGGCACCGATTGTGGAGCAGCGTGGAATGTTTTGATTCATCTCTAATCAAAAGTGGCAGTTGATGCAGAAATTGAGTATCACTGGTCACTCCCTTGGGAACCACTTCTTGTTTTAAAACTCATAAAATAATCTGCTTTTTCGCTTCTTTTTGACATCTTTGAGTAAGGAATCAAACTGTCGCGTCCATTAGCGATGATTAATCAAGATCGTCTTACAGTGTTACAGCAGCTTAATAATTGAAGTTTGCGACCTTCTCTTTAGATTGATTTATAAAGCATAAGATATTGTAATAAATCGTGACTTGAGTAAAATTCATTTATTTTTGTTTTTCCTTAAAAAGGCCGAGGGAAATCAACGTTCAACAGTAATATCACAAAGATATCGCGGTAAATCATCTGGAAATCACATGTCATTTCTATCTGAAGTTGACCAATTTGTATGTGTCTGCTTAACACTTCAAGAGCTTTTACCATTACTTGAATATTTTGAGTTCCTGCTTCTGTAACGACTAAGGAATATTTTTCATATTTTTAACATTGTGATAAGTAGTTTATCAATTCTCATGAAGTTGATACCGTTTGTGAAATTTTTTAGAAATTCTACAGATTGAAAAGGAACAAAATTTCAATAAGCGATCTTGTGATACAAAATCACCTAGATTAAAGAGTTGTAGAAATGTAGTAACAAATGTAAAAAGTTAGGAACACATTTCGAGATGGAAAATATTTCTACTTAATTTAGTTATTTTAGAAACGCACGTGTTCCGATTTATTTCTGATTTATGATGGAACAAAATGTGTGCAATAATCAATCTGCTTTCAAGATTCTCTGCTAGAAATCTAATGTGCAAGAATATATTTTATACTACGGTTCACACACCAATATAAAAGACATATGAAAATATCACCCGTTGGTTGATATGTATTGTATGCTTCAATATATGAATATGGATGCCCTTTGTCAGTACTCTACGGGCTTTGCAGCGATTGAGTCAGATCACTAACATGGTATGGTACAGGTGATGCGATTTAAACGGCGTCTGCTTTAAATCCTTGCAAGATACATGTTTGTATTGTATAAATAATAATTTATCAGTGTGTCAATAGCGACATACACACAAAGAAAACAAATTCATACTCCAAAAACACCAATGTATTCTAAATGAAATATCGCTGGTTTGCAGGGAGTCGTAATCCAGCAACGACCTGTGACTAACTCTGGATTCAAATTACGGTATGCTTGAAATATTTTCACCACAGTGTTCCCTGCAGGTGCCCTGTTGAATCAGATATGACTAATATCTAGTAGTTTTGGCCTGAGCAAACATTTCTCTTTTATGAATTTGAAAATTAGCTTTAGTGTAGAAAGGAAAAAGTTAACATGCATCTATATGGTTGTTGTCCTAACAACAAGTGGGAAGAAAGGATATTGTGTCTGGTCACAGCTGATTTATATAAGTATAGTTCTAATTAATAAGCTAATATCACGGATCATTAGCGCAGACACATGATGTAAAAGTAGAGTTATGAGAGTTGTAAGTCTAGCGCCCATAATAGTCAGGACTTATAGGTCTTTGCTTAATCCATCCTAGTGAGTTATAATGGCTGTGGCAAGAGATATCACGGTCGTAAAGGAGCTGCGCCTGAAATGATCTTCAAACGATATCTGCTTCGAACCTCTTACAACAGTTGGCTAATAATATATAATACTTTAGTCTAGGACATCTCCCCCAGTCATTCACCCCTCCCCCGACTTCCCCCCTCCACATATCCACCCTGGACATTTCCCCTGGACTCCTTCCCCCCATCATTCACCTCCATTATCATTTTTTTTGGGGGGGAGAAACTTAATTTATTTAATATGACATTTTCCTACTAAAATATAAAATCTTATATTAAGTTATGTTAAAAGAAAAAGATTACTTTAATAAATTTCTGTAGTCAGTGTTAAACAAAGTTAACATTTTCACATATTAAAAATTGTTTTGTTTAAAAGTTAATGTTGTAAGAAATTGCATTTAGGTATTGTATCATGTCGCAATTGTCGAAGTCGGCTGCTATGCTTTCAATTCTCGAAGAACAGTTGTTGGACTTCTTTTTTTGTTGAGGCAAATGTCCACCAAAGATCTGATTAAGGTTGACATTATTTGAGCTCTGTTCATGTTTAAAAATACGAAGGAAACTCCAGATATTTAAATGATAACAGTAAACTGTGGACTGCATCTTTATATTCCATTCTTCCACAGCATTGTTTGTTCTAGGCAAACTGTTGGTAACACTTAAATGCACACTCCAAATGTTTTTATCGAACACCGCTGCTGTACAACGATTACGACGGTGATAACCAATGTAATTATCCTCAAAATAATCCATGATAATGGCAAACTCCGATGACAATGATTCCTGAAGTGTTTCGAACCTTGAACGTTCCATCCATGAATCAATGCTGCGAATCTTTAATCAAATTTAATGTACGTTCTGTTCCAAAAATCATCAAAGCTCAACGATACAATGAATACATAACGCGCGTATACATCAAAGCTAAATGTTACTAAATATAAATAAAGTAGTGTAAAGATAATGGGAGAAGACCGGGGTGGGTGGGTGGAATGTCAGGGGGATGTGTCTGGGTGGGTGGGGGTGGGTGGGGGTGGGTGGGGGTGGGTGGGGGTGGGTGGAGAGGGTGGAATATCTGGAAGAGATGTATTTATACGATAGTACTTAACGTATGATCACCGCTGTAAATACTTATATTCTTCAAAGCAAAAAATTGACACAGTTAAAAGCTAAAGTTTTGTATCCATATCACAAACCATCGTTATCCCATGTTCAAAATAAGTATCTAAGACAATTAAAATGCAATTAATTTTTTAATTTGGAAGTTATTCCTAGTAAACATTATTTTAATACGTTTTAAAGATTACGTAAAGCAGTATCTTTAAAGTAATATTAGATACATATTATCATTTGTTGCTTTATGAGTTATTTAAGCTACCAGAAACTACGAGAAATTAAGTTAATTGCAGCATTTGTGGAACTCGAAAACTTCTTCGCAATTTGAACAGCCACCGCGTTCAAGAGTTGATTCCACAATTATTTTATGTGCGAAATTATGACATTTAGCCAGTTAAAACAAACAAAATACCACCAGCACTTTCATCCAGTAAGATGATAAATGCTTCAATGGATAACTAATACTATAGATAAAGAACAACCAAAGGAGGATATGACGAAGTATCGTCAAAGTCATTAACGAAAGCAAAGCATTTACATAGGTCAAACCATATTCCTTAACGCGTATCAGAATCTAAAATATTTTGGATTGTGTACCAAGAGTATGGATAACTAGACACAGTACATACCATACATTTTAGGTTAAGACTTAAACAGTGATGTCAATAACGTCTTTGGGCTCCTTTTGTAAATTAACTATGAATAATTAATATTTATCGACATGAGTGGTTTGACAATATTTTTAACCGTTATCTATACTTCATCAAAGGTGCAGTTTCGTATATGATATATTTATAATTGATTTCTGTATTTGTCTCTAATACGTAAACTTTTAAAAAAAAACAACAAACAATTGTTTTGCCCAAACAAAATGTGCTCATTGTCAACTTTGCATTTTTGCGCACTGTAATAACATTCTCCCACAAGGAAGCTTTCCTTAACTACGAGGACCATATATATATATATATATATATATATATATATATATATATATATATATATATATATATATATATATATATATATATATATATATATATATATATATATATATATATATATAATAGTGTTTATAGAAGACTACTACTCCACTACTAAAATAAATATAGACATCTGTCTCTATCGGATCATGATTACTCTATAAATTCCAGAACTGTTTAATCTGTATATCTGCATGATTTTGACAGAAGATATTGACTAGAATCATTGCACTGTAAGACCTATATCCATGTTGGAAACACGAATAATGTACTAACTTTGGTCCTTTGACCTATTTTGTCACAAATTAATCCATCTCCAGCAAAATTCTTATCTTTCCTAGAAGCGTTCGGTTTCATATAGAAATGTCATAATACGTTCGGAGCAGGAATTGTTCAAATCTCATTTTAGACGAAAAGTCTCAACGATAATGACAATGGAAATATATAATTTTCGTTTGTCAGATTTCATTTTCATACATCAGTCCTCCGTATACTAAACAAATTTGGTGACAATGATAAATGACTGTTTCCATAAGTGCCGCTTGTCACCTTGCTGTTGAGCCTTTTAAAGTATCTATCTAACGTGCATTTGACCATTATACAAATATGATTATGACTTCATACAAAATTATCAATAAATAATAATACTTTTTTGGTCATTAATTGGATATTTTGCGCAGTAAATATGAAAATAAAAATCGCGATATTTGTAGGACTTTTCACCGCAAGAGTATTGTTTTTAAAGATGAAAGTAATGAACTATGTCTCTTTTTGTCAGAATGAATCAAGAGACCCATTACAGGTCAATAAACAATATTTTTAATTAATCATTGATCCAGTCTGACAGTTGATAAAGTAATCGTGTGAAATGGACCTATCTCTTGGGGACCAGTCGTTGTTTGGGAATTACAGTCAGCAACATCGACTCATTCATCTTTTGACATATATGTAATTGTTAAGAAACAATGGGGTCTCCAGTCCATAAAGCTTGATTTATGTAGATCGTCTGACAATTTATCAAAAAACCAAGACAAGCGTGGTTGCAGTTTGCATTAAGTAGCTTGAGTTTAAACGTGTATGTAATCAAAATGAACTAGGCACCGAGAAGGCTTCATTTATTTTTAATTTTACTCAAAAGGTCAGTGGGGAAATCAGAAATAAAAACTAATATTGCGCAGAGATCACCGAGTACCTGACAAAATTACACGTCATGTGAAAGTGGCATGTTTTTATTTTGTCTCTATCTGAAAAATAAATAGTTAAGGCTTTTCTTCTGTTTCAAAAGTACACTCGGAAAAAATTGGATCTTTACAAACAATTAATTAATGACTTCAGTTTCAGAAAGTTGACTCACAGCTTACAATGGTGATGAAGTGTTTAATTTCAACTTCTAAACGTTTTTCTTTAGTAAACATTAGATAACATATTCACAAGATATATATATATATTATATATATATTATATGAATATTCCTCATCAAATTATTCCAAAAATACTTTGGTTAATTGTTCATTGTTAGTTTCAATGTCTCCACAAATTTGAAAAATGACTCTGTAAAGAAACAACTTTGCATGTTGTGCAAATGAAACAAACACCAAACACAGCAACATCAAAAATAAATCTAGATGATCTTATGAAAGTGAATGTAGTGAATATATTCTTTCATCTTGTGACCTCATGGTTTTTTCTTGATCTGACTTTAGTTGTTCAGCTATAAAACATTTAAATTATTATTAATGATGTCCAAGCCTAACTCTACTATTGTGGGTTTTATGAACTTAATTTGCCTTAGGATTTTTCCGTTAATGATTCTTTTTTTTCCATACTACGTTCAAACTGTTTTAAAAAAGATATGTCTAGAGGTACCTCAAGATAAATCTGAATAGAAAACATATTACACTGAATACTATTTCCTCGTTTACTTTGAGTAGTCAAACATAATTTTAAGCTTAATTCTGCATCTAACAGCAAATGATTTCAAGACATGTGATGAATCTGAAAAAGTAAGAAATATAATATTGTTTAAATCAAAAACATAGTAAATGCAAGTATAATAAAAAAAATAAAACTTTCAAAGTTGGAAAAAATACAACCGAGAGCCATAACGAAATTGTAAGAGTAGGTGACTGAACATTATGAATGATTAAACCATACAAACAAACAATAAGATAATTGTCCTAACTGGAAGAATACTTTAAAAAATATTCAACTATTACAGTGGATCAGATATGACATTACAAATAAAATGCGTGCCATCTCCTGAATTTTACAAGCGATGGCTAGACATTTCAAAGACTAAAGGTTGTTTGAGCTCAAGATTTAGACCACTCATCATTTTATTTCATGCCTTCGTTTATTTGTCTGATCCAGATTAAAGGAGAAACTGTTGCAGCTTGCCAAATACCATATATATGAATGCCAGTAAAAAATATTCCCAAAGGGGGACTAGGCTAACCGTCATACACTAAAACAGAATTTAAACAAACAGACGTAAATTGCTTATCAAGGTAAATATAATGGCCGGGAACAAGTATGTATAACACCAAAAAAAAAAAAAAAAACGGGAAGAAGGATTTTATTGAGTAATCTCAGAATTATTAGGTATTAAGTAAGAAAGGTTTTAAAACTGTATGTTCAAAGGAACAATTATTACATAACACTGATTAGGAAAGTGGTGTGTTTCCTGCCTCGAAATGAACCCAAGACCTTTACGAGACACAGAGGACACGCAACCTATATATCTATTAAAGCTACGGATGCACATAAACAATAAAAAAAATTTTACGACATATTCAGAAAAAGAAACAGAAAGAAATTTCATGGGTTGTGTACCGAAGTTGTCATTTCGAAAGATTAGTCTGTGAAGACTGATGCTGAACTGGATGACAAAACGGAAAAGGACTGACTGAATGACTTAACAGCGAAACAGATACGGCAAAGAAATTGCAATGGCAAGCACTGTTAGAAACCGTTAAAAGTAAATGAGAATAGATAGTAGAATAACTAACTGAGAGTAAGTGTTTATGTAATGGGGTAGAAGTTTTTAAGTAGAAATATGATCTGTGAACAATTATGTATCTGTAATTTGTATTGTGTGATTGACCTCTTAATTGATGCTTACGTTTGGGCGTAAATGAATAATGTTCCTTTCTGAAAACATGTTGCTTTGCTTTGAGTTATATATAAAGTTTTGATTTTGACATTAGAAGACTGCAGGAACAAATTTTTGCCATAGATTGAATTAATGATAGTATTTTCTGAAAATGGTAATTGCGACATAGGTCAGGTGTGAAGATATATATGTATGTATGTATGTATGTATGTATGTATGTATGTATGTATGTATGTATGTATGTATGTATGTATGTATGTATGTATGTATGTATGTATGTATGTATGTATGTATGTATGTATGTATGTATGTATGTATGTATGTATGTATGTATGTATGTATATATATATATATATATATATATATATATATATATATATATATATATATATATATATATATATATATATATATATATATATATATATATATATATATATATAGTTATTTATTAAACTATTCAAGGCTATTAGCACATCAGCGCATTAAGGATTTGAATACATTCGGAACAACACTTGAATTAATTCAGAATAATCAGTTCTTTTGGACTTAAGGATAGACTGTTTTGGACTATTTGGGAATTAATTAAAAATAAATTTAAAATTTCACTTTTTATTCAAGGAAATGTATACTATGCTGAATGTAACTCACTCTTTTCTGTTACTCAGCTTAAGACCTTAGCGTTGTAGCAGAACAATTATTTTGAATCGTATAATAAATAGACACAGGACATAAAGTCAAATATTAACACATAACAGATATTATAAACAGTTCACATTGGAAGAACTGTTGAAAAGTGTTCAAGCATACGAAAAGACTGTTGGACGTAGCCCGGACTTAGAAGGAAAGCTTTGGAGGGAAGAAGTTTAAAAATCAACTAGAAAAATATTTTCGAAAGATCGTGAAAATCACTAAGGCTGGGAAGATCGGAAAAGATCGGGAAAGATCGAGAAAGTTTCATTTAAGTTAAATATTTACACGATATTTAAGTTAAACATGTAAATGTTGTTGTTATTACAGCTCTAAGTACGTCTGTATCAACTGTTGTTCTGTCTAAATTACATTTGGTGGTGAACTTTTAGCGGTGGATAAATCAAAACAGAGACTTTTGTAGATAAAGTAAATATGGGAAATAATGTTGAAAACTATTTATTTTAAATATTCAAAATTACATGATCAATAATGCCTGGAATTATTTCCTGTGTCAAAAGATGTTTTTTTTTTATAAAAACAAAAACAGATTCAAAGTTTGTTTCATTTGTGGCTGATCGTATCAAGGTGCTTATTTTACCATTTGTTGGCTTTTAATTTGGATGTACGTTTGAGCGGGATTGTAAATAAAACAGAAAACAGGCTCATAAATTTGTAAAATATTTTAAGCTTAAAGTAAAGCAATGTTAATAACATTGGGGGATTTTTCCAATCTTACCATGATGTTTTCGTCTCAGTCATAACCATTCAACGAATATCAATTATTTTTTAAATTGAAATTATTAACAGTATATGATATTATTGAAATATATAGAGTAATGTATATTCTAAAATGATTTTATGTTTGAATACATGCTGATAATTTAACTACGTTGGCTTAACCTTCCTTTTTAATCATGCTGTAGCTCAATATTTAAAATCTTTTACTATCTGTTAGAATGAATTCACTCTCGTCTACTTCATAGTTTGATGTTTTCCTGTTATTGTAATTTTGGTGCCTCAAAATACGAAAGAAAGCCACCATTTTCCACTTTACCTGATTGTTATATTATATGTACTATCAGGTGTAATATCAGTCTAGTGAGTTCTGTTGTGACTTACAGAGCTTTATTTTCACCCGTTAAAAGCAAAATTAATGCGGTTGTGCTAAATTTTAAAGTCTATACCGTTATTTGATGCTTCAAAATCTAATTCACAACTGAATACGATAGTTCAGAAATTTGAGCAAAGCTACTTTACAAGTTGAACAATATAATTCACAAATTAAGTTGTTATTTAACCAGTTAAACAATTTAATTCACAATTTGCATAATGAACAATCTTATTCACAAACTGAACATCATGATTAACAAATTAAAAAATCTAATTTATATTTGAAAAAGCTACCTCACAAGTTGAAAAATATTATTCAAAAGTTGAAGAATTTAATTCACAAGTTTAACAAGCTAATGCACAAGTTGAAGGTATATAACAATTGACGGCAGTTTTCACATCTGATAGTCAAGGTAAATATTGAATAATTAATGTGCTACCTCTAGTACACTTTGATTTGTTCCGTGCCTGTATGAGATCCTACAAACAGATTTTGTACCTGTATTGCAAAGTTACAATGATTCGGCCAATATATAATGTCAAACTCTGATCTGTTATGTTAATAGATTAATTTTTAAACATTTAATCTCTTCCGTTTTCTTCACGGTAACTTCAAGGTATATGCATTTTTTTCACGTACTATTTTTGTATGAAGTTGGATGAAGATTTAAAACGTATAAATTATTTAGAATTTTAAAAAATATTTTAAAGTGAATAGACAACCGACATTATTTACATTGAAATTCATTATGAACACAATACATAGAGATATTTTAATGGAAATAAATAGGTCAGGGTTTAAGCTGCACACATTATGCACCAGTGTCTCTCCAGAGGATAAACGTTTGTGAAATAAATATAACAGATATAATATAGTATAAAAGAAAAACTAAAATCCGGCAAAAGGCAATATGTACAACTTGACCTTTGTTCTTACCGTGCACGCGCGACAATTGACAATCATGCTAAGGAAGATGGATAAGTCAAAGAAAATTATAGTATCTGCGAAGAAGCATACTCGTTTTGCTAAACGACGTACATTTTATCGAAATAAATACAACCGGTAGCTGATATGTTATTATTAATTTTGCCAAAACATGTCTGCATAGATATCAGCAGTCAATCATTGCATGGTCCAAAGACCGCCAAAGGAATGTATGAACATATTTTATCATTATCAAGCTTTTTCTGTTTCCTTGCATTTCTTCAGGGCAAGAAGCCACCTTGCTCAATGTCTGTTTCGGTTCAAGAAGGGTAATTTGACATATCTTTGTCGTGTAATGTTGCTTGATCGGTCTGTTTTCCATTGGTGTTTAAAGGCACAGCAACACAACTAGGTTATTAAGTGGCAAGGAAATTAAAGTACCCTAACCATAGACTCACTACGCTATCTACGCAGCCTGGTCCGATGGTAGGATTAGAATGCGTACACTTTCGGTCGTGAGTGAGGCGCTCTCACCCAGTGTCGTCGCAACTCTATGATTGGTCTGTGGTAATAATGTTAATTGGAATATTTAAGGTACACTATTTCCTTTGAACATACTAGTTAAATTAATAAAAAATACTAGCTTGATGCCAGAGGCAATTGAGATATACTAAATTGGGCAATTGAATATCAGAAACGGGGGTTCTGGAATAAAAATGCATTTCGCACGAAAAACAACATTTCTCTGAAGTTTTTGCTGTTTAAAGAGCAAACATGAAAACACTAGCCCTACTGATGCCCCTAGCATTCATGAGCTGTCCGGGCGCAAAGTAGCTGCATATACGAATCTTAATGAGAAATAAACTCACTTAGATATGGAGTCTGTAAGATTAGTCGTAGGTCATATGATTCTGCCTGGCTTAGGTTGAACGACGTGTTAAATTGTGCGTCTATGCCATCTCTCCACCCTTTACAATTTTCTCCTTGACCATATCACCCACAGCCCCGCATCAAATGGTCATATGATCTGCACGCAGAATGCAAAACAAATGTTAATACAGTACGGGGAGAGAGCTCATTCATCGAATGTTTCTTGTGAAAGTAAATAGTTTTACAAACTCAAAGGATATTGCAGAAGCCATGTTAGACAATGTAAGAATTTGTATTCCTCCATTCGCTAACATCCCTGGTCTACAATGCTTGTACTGTAATCAAGAACGATTTGTTAAAGGAAATCGCAATACCACTAACCTACATCCATCCACCCAGCGTCCAAATTGTGCGGAAATTTAATAGATTTAGTGAACTTGAATTGCTCAAATTTTCTGCACTGCACGATAATAAAGAAAAGATAGCTAAATATGATTAACTGTTCTTTATGAATATAGCATAAAAGTTTTGCATCTAACTCCGCTTAAAATGAATCTAAAGACGAAAATGACTTTTGTTGACATTACTGAAAGATAAAGCTAATCCTTTCCTGTTGTTGTAAATTCAATACTGGTTCTTGAAAAGAAACTTTGAGAAGTTTGTAATGGCCGTCATAACTAGACTGCTTCGTGCTTGAACTTTTCACTGGTTGTAAATATCGAGTCAATATCGTTAACCCGAAAGCAGTTTTTGGTCTGTTCTGCCGAGAAACGAATTATACAGCAGACTTTAGTTTACGTACTCCTGTCTTTAAAAGTTCCAAAGATATGTTTGAGTCTTTCAGTGGATTAGTTAATTTACGCTATTTATTTTCAACCCAGTTCCTATCAAAATCAACTTGATCCTTATTTTTATTCCGTCAGACATTCATTGTCTGGCTCACCTTACTCACATACGACTTAAAGACCCAGGCTGTATTGCTGATTGTGTAATTTAAAGAATTTAGGTTTTAAATTCTAATTTTGAGTGTCAAACTCTGTGACACTTTCATTCACTAACTTGTCCTTTCCTGGTTTTCCTCATAATTTCTTGTATGCAAAATTTGTCGATGACAATCTTGCAGGCATATTTCTACAAATGACTATTTTGCTTTGCTTATCCTGGATGCGAAAAAAGCACCTTTAGCATAGATTATAGCAAATGTCAATAGCCATGCGTTATGCTGAGTAAATATGGTTTAGGATACCGTCTTTTTTAATTTGCTGACACCTTTTCTTTCATCGTAAAATCTGTTATATCCTAAAGACTTCGATCGAGCAGAAAGCATGGCAATAAAACTATCTGAGGATACACATGCGCATGGAACAATAAATGGATCTTTTTATTCTTCTTCAGCAGTGCTTCTAAAACAAAACAAACAAAAAGATTTTACGAAAATTTTAAAGCTTAAACTTAAGTGCAAATATAGGAAGTAAAGATGTTTTTTTGAAATTGTAGTGTAAAAATTGTTTCTTTTGAGAGTATAACTCTGTCATAAATAGATTTTAAGAGTATGATTCAGCCATATATACGATTTCATAGTATGGGTTAGTCATATATGTTTTCAGAGTATGGATTAGCCATATATACGTCTCCATAGTATGAATTAGTCATATATGTTTTCAAAGTATGAATCAGCCATATACATGTTTTCATAGTATTAATCATTCATATGTTTTCAGAGTATGAATCAGCCATACATACGGTTTAGACAATGCAAGAAGAAACAGTCTAATCAGTTAAAGGTGGCAACACATTTACCACTTTTGATAGAGTGCCTTTCAACAGCAAACATAGTTTAATGGACCAAAACAACAACAAAAAACAGGAAAATATGGACCGAAAAACCAAATTGCTAATATCCATCAAGGAAATGTGAATGTGGCAAACGCAGAGTGAGTACAAAATATGCATGAAACATTAGCTCCTCTAGAAATATGGGTTTGGGTGTTCCACCAGGTGGTACATTTGCAAACCAGAAAATGTGGTCTAGAACACTGAGGCAAACATTATGTGGACAAAGGGATACAGAAAAGAAGGCCGTGCACGTAATTCACAATCAAGGAGATGACCAACATCACATAATCAGCAGTACCAGGGTATTGGACAAGAAAAAAAATTTTTTTACATCATACAGTGGTCCATCCATCAATAAATGCATTTAATGCAGCAGTAAGCAACTACCCACAGAAGCTAATAATTACACTAAAGCTAGTTCTTTTTAACAATGTAGCACTCCAGAGAGCAATGAGGTCTAGTGGCATTGGAAGTCTCATTGATCCAAGATGACAACAAGCCAATAACTATATCACAAATAGGTTATGGAAGAACGATACTACTACTACTACTACTACTACTACTACTACTATTACTACTACTACTACTACTAACCATAATAATAATAATAATAATAATAATAATAATAATAATAATAATAATAATAATAATAATAATAATAATAATAATAATAGCTGGATTGTTGTTTATCTTAGCAATTACTGATTTATTATTCTTGAAATATGATTATTACAGCATTACAGTTTATACTGTAGCAAATTTATATGGCATTTTTAAGTAGCGGTAAATGCAGCCTTTTTGAAGAAGGGAAGAACAAGTTGTTGGTAGTTTCCTTTCTCATTTCAATTGCCATTGAAAGAAGAATTGTAAATGTCCTTTGTAAGCAGAAATAGACTGCATTTAGTCTTCCTGATAATTCTCCCAACTTTTCAGAGCTTTCGCCTAAGGTTATGATATGATATAAAGAGTGAATGACCAATCGTTTAGTGGGCTTAAACAAAGTGAAGCTGACATTTCACAATCACATACGAATAAAGAAGTGTGATCAATGCACTATGAAACATTTAAACATATTCTAAGCCGAACATTCTCCTGGGGTAGAAAGTTGGACTCGAAAGCTTGATATTTCATCATACAATCTAGCATGATCATAAACTTAAGATGGAGAAGAAGACTACCTGTGAATTGAGTCAACTCGTATTTTTAATTAGTATTGTGGCCTGCTCAATTTCTTTCTTACCTTTTATTCAACAATGAGATAAGTCGTGCATTTCTTGGATTGTGGTTTCAGTGTTGTATCTGCTCATCAGGGATTATTTTTGTCATATTCAAACATCATTGCACCTGAAAGATCCACTTATTTATTTATATCGTCTATCAGCTGATGGTAACAAACATATATTTGCTTCCCCAGCCGACATATAAAGGAACAGAATTTTGTTAAGTTGATAATCTTCACACTTACGATCTCGACAAATTTCTCCAATCTCTCAACTAACGTGCAATTTGAGAATTGAATGAGACAAATGGAGCGATTGCATTGTGGCTTAGAAGAACTATAGAGTGGGCTTATGTTCTTTCTTTTGATTCCTACATGCTGCTGTTCTAAGATTTCCTTTTCGATAAGAGAAAACTAATCCCATATGGTCCAAATTTCCAAGCTCTCATCTAATTATTACACCATGCAATTTTATAACTTGTGACAGAAACAAAGAATCTTTGATTACCAAGAAACAATAAGCTGATCAGGACTCCTAATTCGCTCTAATGGCTTTCCAAGGAAAGAGAGTAGTTGGGAGATTTTATTGATAATGAAACGAAATATACGAAATAAATTCTATGAAAGAATATTTCATATACAGTTTGCCTTATGAAACCCTGTATCTTGTTTTCGATTTGGTTTCTTCAAAATGACTAACGAACCTAAAGTAGAATCCTGATACAATAACCAAAGGTGAAAACTCAACATGTTTCCTCATTACCTTTAAAGCAAAATAAACATGTTAAAATGTTTATGTTAGCACGTGAATGACAAGCAACATACAAACATATACGTATATTGCAAGAATCATTAGCAGGTGCATTCACATAAAGATTTTCTCCAAATCAAAGACCAATCAATGAAGCAATGAGTATAATCGTCATTGAAATGCTGTTTATAGCTAGACTGCAATGCCGTGCATTCAATGAAACTGAAGTGGAGACGTACAAAATGCAGCTGCAATGAAACAAATGCATCAAGGTTGAATTTAATATTTGCATGTAATCAATCAATACCTTTGTCCATGTATTATGTTTTTGACAAGGATTACATACCTAATAAAATCATTTGCATCTAACTTATGAGTAGGTTGAGATATAAACCAATTAGATCACAGTCACAATGTTCAGTCACTCGTATTATATAAGATACTCATTGTGGAGAATATTAAAGTATCCATTATACGGAGAAAAAAATGTGTCGTAACGCTGATTTGAGTAATCAATATATCTCGCCACTTGTCCAGTGCAATTTTGCACTTGTAAATGCCATGCAATGTCGGTATCTGTTTCCCCTCTTTGTATAATTATTCTCTAACAACCCAAATGTATATACTTTCTAAAAAAAATACGGTATATAAATGTACATTAGAGCGAGGGAAGGTTAATTCGTGTTAGGAAGGAAAATGATAAACTTTTAATTCGTGTTAGGAAGGAAAATGATAAACTTTCGACGATACAAATAAGAAGTACTTTATTAACTTATTTTTCGAGCATAGTTAAAGTCTACTTCTTTCGTGTTACTAATGTCCATAAAATATGATGTGCGCTATTGTAGAATTAACCTTTACTCTTAATATCGAAATGACGTTACATTTGTTCATTTGTAACCAGACAATATTGAGGAATTTGTAGTTCTATCATCGTTTGAGACTATGGTAATACGGAACCGGAAACCATAAGAACATCAAAGCTCTGGGTCCTTCTTGAGCAAACAAATTTATAGATATATCATAAAGTGTAATACTGTGTATTACTTTTCAAATGTAGTGATTGGGTCCCTTCTACTTTTTACTAAAAGTATATATTTTAAACCATCTCTTTGCAAGTTATAGAACATTTACCAAACAGTTTAAGAATAAATTTCGTACAAGAGTTTCGATGGCATATCGTATAAATGCAGTACTGGTTGCGGCGGCACATTGTATAAATGGAGTACGAATTTCGATGCCACATTATATGAATGAGGTTAACAATAAATTCAATATAGAGTTTCGATATCATATTATATACAGCGAGTTTAGAAAGTATGAAGTGAAAATTGCATGAAAGGAAATTTAAATAAACGAAGGTCTGCTCCACGAAGGCAGTTCATTTGTTGTGACAAACATCTTACAACATTAATTGAAAGGTTGGCTTTGAAAAGATTATTGGTAAAGAGTTATTCATTTACGTTGAGTGAAATTTTATTGAACAGCAGATACTTTTGGGTTCTTTTTGTCATCAATATACTGTAAACATAGACAATGAGAGGATGCGATGATGTTACTGGGAAAACGCAAAAGGTTATTTCCATTCCTGATTTAATTGTAAAGGAAATTTGAGTAGATAATGAGGTCTTTTTGTCATCTCACGTGCCACTATAATTGTTTTGACGCCTCTGGAATCGCATGTGCCAAAGGTTAACACACGCAGTGTCATTTTTCACTTTTATTCAGTTCGTCTATTTTTCATTATGTCTATTGGATTAATTATATTTATGATCTGTAAACAGATCTCTCGAAACTCAACAAAGAGATGTAATGTCCGGTCCTTTCCTACAAGTGTCTGGTAAATATAGACAAATCTGAAATATAGAGAACTAATAAGTGACGAAAGCTCTGATTTACAAGAGTTTTTCATGTTCTTTTATGTAAATATGTAATTTGTGATTCCACAATGGGTTCATGCACATAAAAATTAATTGCAACTAACAGTTTTATCGACGAAATGTGCGAAAAAGAGAAGAATAAACAAACATATAATAAAAAACCATTTCATTTTGTCAGATGTATTTAATATGACAGGAAATGAATTATTGTTAACCACAAAATAAATCAATGCAGCCCTTGAAACAAACACTACTATCAGCACTAAAAGAACCGGCTTCAGATCAGAATTCGAAACCCGGAAGTATTGGTAATGTGATTGATAAAATGCATGAACTTTCTAAATAAGACAAAATAATTATTTATTTAAAAATATATAGAAATCGAATATATGCTGCATGATTAGATGTTTTTTAGTTTTGTATTTTTAAATTTTTGTTGCTTGTTTTGGGTTTCATTTTGTTTTGCTTGTTTTGGGGGGGTTTGTTTATTTTTCTTATATGAGGAATAATCTGCCCTCTTTTATATTTTTTTTTTCTGAGGCGAAGATAACGATTCGCTCGTTTTTACAAGCAAGACGATAGAAGCAAGAAGCATCAAACGATGCATGCTTATACTGGCGCTTCCTTGTCGTTATGAAAGTACTGAATCAAAACTTAAAGATCACAAAAAAGTTAGTGAATATTGTGAACTGTCACAATTTAAAGAAAGAAAGAAATGAAGTCCAGAAAATAGTTGTATGTCTGAGACAAAAGTATTGAAGTGCTTCTTATACAAACATCTCCGTCATTATTTTATGTATATGTTATGTATGTCTGTTTCTATGTACGTATGTATGTGGTTTAACAGCATATCAGCGCAATTCTTACTATATAGAGAGGAGTAAGCTTACGTGTACCCACAAAAGCACACAAAAAAGATAAAACAAGCAAGAGAAAAATCAATTAAGTTCGTCACTCTTTCTAAACATATAAATTGCATTATTTTGAAACAAGAGTAAGACCTCAGTTTGAAAGAACGCATCCCAAGGCAAAGAGGTCGCTTCCATCAGTTTCCTTTTACGACATGCAGGAAGGCGCATGGGGTCAATTATACAACTCGAGCAATCAGGTTGTAGCAACTCTGCATAATAAAGCATCATTGCCGGTGTGTTTTGTATGTCTCTGTATCGTTAAAGATAAAGCACTTTAAATACAAACTAACCAACTCGTACACTGTCGTTATCACATAAATATTTTGTTTTAAAATACTGCAGACTTTAATAATTAGAAAGATGTTTTTTTCACTTCTTCATAGTATGGCTTACTTGTTCAAGGACTCTACAGGTGAAAAAAAATCAAAGGGAAATACGATTTGAATTTCTTCTATAAATATCAGTTCTCATTTCAGGAACAAGTGAAAGCTTAGCGTACCTGACTCGCGACCTGTCAAATCTCGAACTCTCGACTACTGTGGTATGCAAAATTGTTTTACATAAATTGCACTAAATAACCCTACTATTGTTGCACAGCTGTAAAACACCAAAACAAATGTGGATGTTTTATCCCCAGAAGAAAGATCGTTACCACCCCAAACTGTAACGTAAATATCACTCTTTGTTTTAGTTTTGTGTGATGTGATATGTGCATATAGTCCTAGTGTGGCTTCGTGTCTGGGTGCCTAGTAATTGTCACTATTCTACTTGTTTTTATAACAACTTTCCGCTCACAAGAATCCAATTATAAATAACTTAGGCAAGCATCCTTTTCAAATATAACTGATGTATAGAAGTGCATCGCGTGAGTTAGCACCTTCCAGACAAATTTTACGTTGACCTTAAAGAAGGGGATCGGCTTTGACTTTTCCACCGAGTCAATATTGTGTAAAAAAGAAAAAAAAAAGATTGTTATACGTAATTTTGCAATGAAGAACAAAGGACAATAACGTTTTAAAACACTTCAGTTTTATGCCCTAATGGACGTAATTTCATATTTGTTTGTAATTAAATTTGTATCTGTCTCTCAGCTGTCGGAGTGATTTAGATATTGATTGCTTTGTGATAACAAATAGTAAGACCAACCCCATGTGTTCTCAAATCGAGACTTCACATTATCGTACAAAACAACAGGCACAATCGATATTTAACTACAGAAAGAAATTGTGGAAAGGAAGCAAAATACAAAGTTCACTTTTAAGGTATAACATCTTTCTATTCCTAAATAAAATCTACAGTAATTCCTCAAATTTTAGAAACTTTTCAATATTGTGGAAATCCTATCACTTTTCTCAGATAGGAAAAACATGAAGTAATGTCAAATTTTATTCGAGTAATTTAATGCCATATGCCAGCTGAATGTTTTGCAAAAGAAAAACATTGCTATAAATCAAGCAATAAGAAAAATATTCAAAACTCTCAGTCTAAGGAAGAATTTTGTAGATGTTTAGTGGCCCTCATCACTATTAACAAACCACTATTGACAGGAGAAACTCCTTAGAGTGTTTTTTTCTCATTTTCCTCTGAAAAGCAAGTGACCAACAACGGAAATTAACACCTCTGTGCGAAAATCAAATTCTGGATTGTCTACGTTCATTCTTGTTAGGCTGTAGGCTGTAAGGATGAAATAATGTAATTTATACTTCAAAACATGATAAAGTTTTGACAAAATATTTGAAAAGTTTATTCACAATTTTCTGTTTTGATCATCAGTAGCTTAAGCATATTAATTAAATTAAACGTTTAATTTACTTATTTTATTTCCTTTGTAAACTTCTTTAGATGATTTTAAAGAGGACAGACTCTTCGTTTCATTATCTTCACACAATGAAATAACGCTTCGAGTATATGCATTAAGAAATACGTGATTAGAACAGATCTTGTTTGGTAAAGAACGTCAAGGTATGATAAAACAATTAAATTCCTTTACCACTGATAACAGAAAATATACAAATTGCAAGTTATTGCAAATATAGTAGTGTCACTCATTGCTTGCAGTTTCCTATTATAATGAAAATGTGACAAGCACTTCACATTCGTACAATACTTTTCCCTAGGATATTGTAAGAAAATTTGAGGGAGTGTGTCCACTCTAGGTAAACAGCTAGTCCATAGTCGACATAAATTAGATTACTGAAGCTCTAAGATCGTGACAAATTGGCAACATATAGTGCTTTATAGAAATATGAAAATGAATGTGGACAAGTTAGGTTTCTCAGATGTCAAGGTCAATGTAAGAACGCGACACATCAACATTAATTCTAAACATAAACATTTACCCAAATATCTCACCATTGTTATATGATGAATTTTAATTAATGTATATATATATATATATATATATATATTTATATATATATATATATATATATATATATATATATATATATATATATATATATATATATATATATATATATATATATATATATATATATATATATATATATATATATATAGTTTATGTTTTTGTTTTTATTTTAAAACAATTTTGCTAATTTGTATTTTTCTATGATAGGGGGATAGGGGAGCCTATCAAGATATGGAAATTGCGAGTGAACTTTATATTCAGTATTTATGTTTCATTAAATCTTTGTCCATAGAATTGTCTTTATACTGCATTAATAAGTGTAGTACATTCGCAATAATACAATAGGCACAAAGTATATTGCCCGTTTATAACTCATATCTGCACTGCTGTCACTGATTTAAACTCCGCTACACTGCATTATAGCTAAGGTCACTCTCAAGTAACACGTTGCATAGGGGGTTGTAATCTGAAATTGACTTTCACCCCATGGAGTAATTACTTGCATCATTTCTAGGAACTTAAAGGTGATTAAAAAGACTATGAAAACCCAACTAACATTAAATTTTCGAAAGTATAAATTATATTAAATAAATATAAAATCAAACAGAGTGGAAGAATTAAAGACCTCACATTATATGAATTCATGGAATATTAAATTAAACTGTATTATCGGTTTCACACTAATCCGAAAACTGTCCAAACGGCATTATGAATGAAGCTTCTATTGTTTTCTAACGTGCTAGCACCAATGAAGAATCAAAGCTCTAAATTCAGGTCATTTTACTTTAAGATAATGCATAAAAGTAGAGTGTCACTCAAGTCCTTGAAAGTCTTTCATAATCACATTGAATTATTTAAATATTCAAGTCCTTGAATACATTCACACAATCCAATAGGTATTCTTTAAATAACAGATTTTCCACACTGCTAGATCCAACGAATATTATAAATAAATCGCTCTTGCTTCTCCACTACTCTTACAGAAAAGGATACCCAGAAGAACAGAATACGTGTCGATTGTATTCTTATTATATATGTACTAAGTCAACAAAATCGAATTCAGTAAAAAAGATTCTCGAACAATTAAATCGTATTATTTCGAAATAACTTTAACAGGCGTGTTCTGACCGTTCAATATCATTGAGCCTTCAACAATTAGGGTTTACGTGATAGTTCTTGAAGACAAATGCACTGCTAGTTACACGTGATATTGCATGAAACCTATTCTAATTAATGGCATGTTTAACCTACATAGTTCTTGACTTGACCATAGCGATTGGATTCTGGCTGTGAATGAGAAACCTACCAGGTATTGTAAAAATATATTACTATAGTGTTCACTAGCCACTGAATTAATCAATCAAAATATAATTGTCATAAACTCAAACACTTGAATAAAAACTATATTATACATTAAATAGACGATACATTAATTTGAACACAATGGCTAATCAAAAATTTCAAAATATGAATCTTTATGGCAATCATGCTCGAATAATGTGTTAACTTCAAACTCATTCGTGTACTTCACTTGACCCTTTTTGTATAAATTACAAACATATTTTCTGAAACAAATTTAGGAAACATTTTGTATCTCCTACATTTTGATTATATTAAGCCTCTTCAAAACCATAAAGTGCCAGTTTAATTTCATGAACCTTATAGTTACTTCTGTTTGTTTCAGATACGTTTAGATGCATATTACTGCAAACCTTAAGAGGTCGACTACATGCCATATTAAGTAACTTTAAACGGTATTTAAGTATATGTATCCTATAATTACGATTTTGATTAATCGTTCAAATTGTTCCGTAACAAAACAGTTTACAATGGATTTAGTACGTTTCGGGATATATTTACATTAATTTAAATGAAAGCTCTGATTATGGTTAAATCGCAAGATTTCTTGCAAGTTGAGCAATGTCGTTCTATGTAACAGCGTTATATGTTAATAGTTTTCAAAACTTTTAACGATTTTTGTTTTCGCATATTTCGGATAAAACAGACGGCGATGAAATTCTAAGCTACTATATTTAACAAACTTTATAGCTTTCAGTTACTGAAAAAAGAAACTAAACATTTTATCCCACTTCTGATAAAGTACAATTGTCTTGTTTAAATTAAATGTGATCCCCATTCATCGCAATAGAAATTAATTAAATTTATTGAACTATATATTTTAGTTTGTAGTTTTAGCAAATAAGATGAGTTATCAGCCTGCAATGAAAAATTATTGTACAGATCATCTATACTTATATCATAGTTATCTTTCAATAGGACACTTTGTAAATCGTACAGAGATAATGGCAATCACTGAAAGTACTATTCCTTCACGAACACGTTAAGAGAAGCCGAAGGTATCGGTCATTCAATTTATAATCAGTCTTTAAGCCGATTATAATGTCTTTATACATTTCTTTTTGAACACTATTTTGAACGTCGTGGACTTTATACCATAAAAGCGATTCTATTTATTTTATAAAATGATTTTTAAATCCATATATATGCATTAAAATCTACCATTTTAGCGCTGAGATAAATGTGTGGAGAAGATATGCGTTGCCTACTGTATAAAATCGTTTTAAGAAGCTGTCTTGCTTACTACTAATTAAGCTGTTTCCTTCAGACATTCAATTAACCGCTTAATAAAATCGTTATAAATGTTTCACAAAACAAATTATTGCTGCTATAATAATTTGGAATATTTTAATTTCCCTTGTGCAATGAAATAATTATAAATATGTAATAGTCTCTTCGGAAATATAAATCATCAATCACAGCTTTTCACAAAAGCATCAAAAGAGAGTTAAGATACAATGCGGCATTCCTGACGAATTCAGACGTCATTCGATCGGTACAATCTGCTTTTAACAGACTTAAAAAAAACAACAAAATAACCTCTCCATTTGAGCTTTGCTGTCAAATGTATAACCACAAAATACTTAAATATGATAACATGTCTATATTTGGATTAAACACAGCTAAAAAATTAAAACATGTCTTGTTGAAATTTGCGCTTGAACCGATAGATTCCTTTATTTCTGGAAAAATTGACCCTCATAGCAACTTAAGGTCTCTCAAACATTGATAATACACCATACAAAACACTTTTTGAGAGAGACAGACACAGACGCTCACAAAGTCGAGCTATTGGTATTATAATATAGTTCGTTCAATACAGAATGGTGAAATTTGTTCTATCTGTAACTCAGTAAATTTTTAGGTCAATATCATTAAATGTAGCTAAGAGTAAGTATTCGTTTTAAATACTTTGCGTGAAACGAATTAAGTACTTTTAGCTACATTAAAAGACGGCAAAACCCAGAAATGTGTTATGTTAGGCCTGCGTTCTTCAAATCTTGTCAAACATCACAAACCGGCCCAGTTGAATCACTTGTAAACATGTGAAAATTCTTTCAATTACTAATCAGAGTAGGTTATTAATCAATCCACATGCAATTCATGAAGAACATTTTGATGTAGAGTATCATTGTACTAGTAATTGCAATACTTGCCATTTTTCTCAGGCATAAATTTTAAAGAACATCATTCATTAGTAATCTCCTTGGTCATTACACTTCCTTGTAATATCATCAGTAGTGTACTCTATCCTGCCATTGGTTTAGATATTATAACTGATGAATATTTATCCTTAAAATATATTAAAATTACTTATAGTTATTTTCAAATTACATCCATAGCCGTAATACCATAATACAGTGGACAGTGGACCTATGTTTCTATTATGTTATGCATAGAACTTGTTTACGTATTGTCGATAAGTGGCCACATATTTGTCTTATTGAGAAGTATCCTGAAAACGGAGCATGTGACTCGAGAAGCTCATTGTGCAACACATCCAACACATAAGATTGTAACTTTCTTTTTGATGTATTTCTTTTCTTAAAACGGCATATACAGCTACAATATTTCAAAAGTCGTCTACTTCAGAAAAAAAATGTGCGATATATTGCGTATTTTGATGTCATGAATTCAAATATAGCAATTAAAATGATTGCTTGGATACCGTTTCCATAATATTTAATTGTTTAGATTTTACGTCTGTGTATATTATGTAGATAGTAGAGTTTTAATCGTAAAGTGCAAACCTAGGTCTTTTCATCTTTTTATTGTTGCTTTACATGATAATATTTAACCTGTCCTGTTTATGTAACACTTAAAAAACAGCAAAAGGGTTATATAAATAAACGTTATGATGAAAAAGGCAAGAACTATTATGTATATATAAGTATATAGTTTAGTCCTTATTCAGTTTGCACGGTGCTTCTTGGCTTGTCTCTTATATTCATTAAATAGAGCATCTCTTTTCACTGCTCTTCAAGCAATAATGTGCTCCATTTGCCAACATATTCTTTCACCATTTCTTGCAATGTCTTAGTGAAATCACTCGCAGTCTGGTGGTAAAACAATCTGGACGAGAGAGCAAAAAATGTATTTTAGTAATATGTTGCACGCAAGGCTCTTGTATGATTTGAGGAATTTTTCCACCAACTTCCTGTAGTTGTCTACACGGCCAAATGCATCTCGAAAACGTTCTCGAATCTGAGGACCAACAAAGCCACCTTTCTTTATATTAGATTTAATTAACCTTTGATATTTTCCAAGGCGGTACTTAAACGCTGCTGTGTTAGGTCGAATGCCTTGACAAAGTCCTTCATCAGACAATTTGATGTACAAGTTTGGTACCAAAATCCTCCTTGATTCAACACTTTTCCTTCTAGGTGCAATTATTATCAGAGTGGTCAGCCTCTCTTGATGTAGTTGGAATCCCTAGGACGACTCTCCCATTCACAGAGAAAACAGCAGTACTTTGTGTATCCAGTCTGCAGACCAAGCAAGATAGCACGTTCCTTCATATCGCAACAAAGATGTCACTGATGTTGGTCATAGTTTATGCACGTCAAAGGTTGTTTCATGTGTTCATAGGTTTTATACATTTGGCCTGCATGAACAACTAAAATTGATGGCAGAACATTGCCATTATGCAGCAAAAGAGATTTAAGACTAGTCTTCGATGAATCAATGAACTGTCTCCACTCATCTAGATCATAAACGATGTTTAAGGCTGCCATCACACCATCGATGATGTTGCAGGCTACAAGATCACCTTCTGTAAAGAAATATGGGACAAAATCCTTTTGACGGTCACGAAACATGGTAACCCTAACATTACCTGTCAGGAGCTTCGACTGCTAAAGCCTAGATCCCAACAGCTCTTCCTTACTCTTGGATAGTTCCAAATCCCTGACAAAGTCATTCAGTTCACCTTGTGAAATGAGATGTGGTTCAGAGGAGGATAGGAGAAAATATAGGTGGTCATGTAACTAATAGGCAATGCCAACTTCAGATTGCGTCATTCATTGCTTTGCCTAAAAAACAAACAGTACAAACCTCAAAGCATCATAGATTTAGTTGTAGATGTAATTTAGTCATTTCTGGTTTAAATTGAGATCCCTTCCCTTTATAACTCACTTACCCTCCCAAATCAAAGTTCGTATATTCTAACCAAGTATCATATCTTTAAAACTAGAGCCAATTAACAACTTTAAGTATCATTTTCGTTCTCAGTGACCCAGAATTAATAAAGTTTTGAACTGAACACATTTATTTCGGAAGCATTTTGGCTGAAGACCATTTATAGTTATTATTATTATCATAAAAGATTACACAACCTGATGACCTTTGCATGGCGTGAGAGGCAATAATAATACATAATTAAAATACTGTTGTAAATAAGCTAATTAAATTGCAAACGTGCAGGGTTATTTTTTTATTTAATTGGGAAAAATTATGTTTGTCTCTTTACGCGGCCCACATAAAACTGCTACAGATGTAATAACTTTTGAAAACTATCGTTCAGGAAGAAGATTATATATTTTCTATACAGCCCATGTTATGGATATTGTTGCCTAGGCAGTTACATAGTAGAAGTTATAAAGAAAGATTTCTGTCCGAATTAGCTTCTGATAAACTGACTGGTATCTCTAGTTTTAGCTATAAATATTTATGTTATGATAATCATAAAGTCTTAAATAGGCTCCTGTGTTTTCCTTTTTCTTTTTATTTTACAGTTTCTGTATTTACAGCGTAATGTTACACTTTAAGTTCTTGTTATATGGGAAGGTACTTTGCAGTGGAGTTTACTTCACGTCGTGAATTTTGTAAGGGAATATACTTCATGTGAAGTTTCTATTGGTACATAATTTCGCCTTTTTTAATTTCTCTTTCAATGTGTGACAATACGTATTTAATGGATTTTAATCATTGCATGTTCAGCAACTTGTATTTTGTTAACCAGATAAAATTATTTCGAATGACCTAATGTAGACCATACATACACATGAAACTAATAGTAGAAGAGATTTCCATTGATGGGATTCCAGCTTTGTGAGGACCTTTGGAAACTATATTTGTATGCATCCTGTACTTATCCTTTTATTAAACTCTTTTCATATCAAGTCGGTTTCTGTAGCATGCAATTTATAATATTAATAAACCAATAATTGTTGCTTGCGAGATTCGGTAGGTCAAAACTGCGAAGAAGCATTTTGGCTGGTTAAAGAAACGAATATTTTTGGTTTGTTTTAGTCTCCTCTTCTCCAGGTGAATATTTTTCCATCCTTCCATCCTGTACAGAACTTGAAAACTGTAAATGTGTGTATTTCGTGGAAAGACTGTAAAATGCAATTTTATTCATACAGTATGTAAAATGCGCTGTATACAGGTGATTATAATTTGTATAATAAAAGTGTCTAATGCGCTGCATTTGAATTTTGCTTAGATTAGTTCCTTTTTTGATAAGTTCATTTACCAGATGTCAAACGCTTTTTATGCGAGATCATATATTTTAAAATGCAATTCAAATTAAACATGCCCATTAGCATTACCTTTAACCCCATATAAAAACATGATATAACTGTTGTCGATTTTATTTTGCTTTGGTAATACAAGACACCCCTCACTGTACAACATTTGGTAATATTTCAATCAAGCACTGACTAAACATGACACCCGACCGGGAAATTGATTGAAACTGATTGTTCCCTTGGGGGACCAGTCACAGTTTCAAAGTCGTAAACAGTCTGCTACTCACCTCCTTTTTCTTTTGTCATGAATGAAGTTCTACAAAAATGACTGCGTTTACGATCCATAAACCTTGATTAATGCAAATTGTCGTACAATATGCCACGAGACTCCGACATTCAAGGTTGAATCTTTTTCATTAGTTTGAGTCAAAAAGTATATGTTATCGCAATAAATTACCCCCCAGTAGGCTTCATTTATTTTCATTTTACCACAAAAGGTCAGTGGGGAAATTAGCTGTAAAATCGTGTAAGATGCGTAGACCACTGACTGCCTTCTGAAAATTAACAATAATTAAATACTTTCGTTTTTCTTGTGCTTTATCCCAGCTAAAAGCGCAGATGGTGAATTTTTTTCTCATAAGATATGAACTCTAACACAGTTGTTAAATTTGCTTCCAATAACATTAAAAATGTAATAGCTCTCCCATTCTATTTTTAAATGCATCAAAGATATTGTAATAACGGACTGAGCATCTGTCAAAACGTTACATTAAATAGACTGTTCCATATATCTTTCTCACTAACTTCAACATGTATTTATAGTGGGTAGTTATATGGACTATATGATGGTTTCTGAGTTAATACTTCCGACCCCCTCCTACATTTTAAAATTTTAACATGCAGTAAAATCGGTGAAAATTTACAACGGTGTACCACTGCAGTTGTTATACTTACTGCATGCATTATGTTACTACAGCTACCCTATTTAAAGAAATTATATCAATTTCTATTTTCTTAATACAGTTTTGGGATTTATTTAACAGAATTATTACTCGTTTTAAGGATTCCTCTTACACTTATCTCGCCCTGGTGATACCATTCAGTGGACAAAAAAGGGTCAAAAATTTTATTAAATTTCAAGACGCGACAATTAGCAAACAAATAAATGCGCTGCAATATGCCGATTGATCAACAAAAACATTTTAAAATGTACTTTCAAATTATAAATCCTGACAACAACCAGTCATACATAATAAAAAGAAAATTAAATCTTTATAAACATTTATGTCCTTAAAAATGCAAACAATGTCCCAAATTTTCTGATACAGTTATAGTGTTTTATTTCTTCCCAATCGATTTTTATTTCAGCAGAGAAAAGAAGCATTTCAATAGCGGAACAGATTCCATTAACGCTTCCAACAAGCTCTCAACAGTACCAATGGTTATTGTTGTTATTGTTTTGTTTTGTTTGATTTTTAGTCTGTTGATAATTTTGTTTTGCTTTATTTTTTAGTTCATGATGTAAGTGATTGAAATTTAAGAAACTCAAGGGTGTAAGAGCCCCAAGTTCTTCGTGATTTTTTCTCCATTACTTTTAGAATATGTAGGAATATGTAATTTTCTCCATGGTAATTAAAACAGAAATATTTGAAACAAACATTAAATAAATTTATTTTAATTTGCGACCGACATTTTCTAATCTCTTTTATGTCGTGCAGAGTTGATTCGATTCTCGTTATATGCTTTCATAAATCTATTTTCTCTCACGCAGCCTGGGTAATATTCCAAGATTAATGTTGCATTCCATGTGCTTGACAAAAGCCAGCATTTGGATATAGACAAGTCTCCATGATCCAATAAAGGTATAATCGGGACTAGGGTTCTAGATTTCATCCGACTTTGAACTCGTTCATCTGTCATGGGGAGTTAATTTCCTGGAAAGGAAGCACATGTTGGTTGTGGGATTAAGCTACTGATGCGGAAGAAGATTACGCTTGATTTCCAATATCGCGAATCGAATAGTAATCAAAGACCGGACAGTACTGCTTCCTTAACAGGACGTCAATAGAATTTTCCCAACAATTGCCCTGGGATCAACTGGCTAATTTACGGCATGAGTCCCACGTCGACTTTGGCTTTTTTCTGCATACTCTGTATCGTAGGACAATGACGGTACATATGAACTCATCATTATTGAAACAGAAATTATTCGAAGCCATATGAGCTGCAAGCTTAGACTTTCATTGTAAAGCAAGTGATGAGTTAACTCGACCATAGTTCATCAGAAGAAAATTAGTTCTCGTTCAGCGAAAAGCTTAATACAAATTAAAGCTCTTTAAATGTTTCATACGAAAACATTATCGCGGTTTAAATACTTTTAACATCATTATCTTTACGCATTTAGAGTGTATCAATAGTCTGTTGAATTAGTTTTATTAAAGGTTGTATATTCGTATTATTAAACTTTGTGTATTCGTAGTTGTGCGTGATTAGAAATGGCAACCTATCAGAAACAAGTTTCGGATTCAGTCAGACCTGGATGCCGAAACCTTACTTCAATTTTAGTTTTATAAGTGGAAGAAGTGCAATATTATTAATAAATCAATTAATGTTGTTTTGAGTAGTTTTAACACGTCGATCCTTACGTGTAAATGTCTGGCATTAACTAATTCCTATTTTTACATTCCTAGCTAGGAGACGCACTGCTTATAAGGTATTAATTATTTCCTATTTTTCCGGTCCCAGTTAGATCGTACACTGTAAAGCATTAATTAATACACATATCTACGATCCTAATTATGTCACGCACTGATTGAAAGGCATTAATTAATACATATTATTACGGTACTAATTGTATCATACACTGATTGTAAGGCAATTAATACCTAATTTTAAGGTTATAGTTACATCACACACTGATTGCAAGGCATTAATGATTATCTATTTTTACCATCAAAGTTAGATCGTATACTGATTGCAATGCATACATTAATGCCTATTATTATGGTCCTAAATTATATCAAAAACTGCTCTTATGGCGAGTTAATATTGTGCTACAGATTATGTAGTGGCTTTCACTACTCTCATATCTAATTTGGCAATTTTAGTTTTTCAATTTGTTTTCATCTCTGGTCCGTAAAGTCCTTTTCTGCCTACGCCATTTGACATTGAATCTTCAACTAAACTTAATAGCATTGTTATAGAACAAATTTCAGGAAAACGTTTGACCTAACATGCATCTATTTTTCAATTTTTTTTTTTACCACCGGACCCATTAGTGACGTGAGATGAACAAAGCAAACTAATATATGGTGATCTCTATAAGTCAATTCCTACACAAAAAAATCAAGAAATGTATAACAACAATAATAATAACAACAAAACCGAGGTATAGTTTTTGATGATAATGACGAGGACGATTACGATGGGCCATCCATATATATTCATATATTTGTGACTGATTATGGTTATTTCAACATTTATATTGCCCATATGTGTAAATATCTTTAACACTAATTCTTCAAAGTCCATAAAATGCGTGTTTTCGAAAATATTGACAATTACTCTGATAATTGAAATTTCATAAGATGTACATTTGGATGTCAACACTCATCACATTTCTTTAATGATGCAAAACGTAATTAACCTTTCCTTTTATACCTAGATGAAAATTGTGCAACGCTATTTCAGAATGAAAAAGAAAGAAAAAAGATTCAACACTATCACGACATAATGTCCTTATCTCGTGTAAAGTTGGTCAGGCATTTTTAAGAGTCAAACGTTAAAAACCGAAAAGTCTAGGTGGTCTTGAACCCATGTGACATTTGATTTTGTTTTGTTTTCTAATATTGCTATATTTTGTAATGCGAAAGAGATTCCAGGTGGGATTCAAGAACCAGATGGCCTCGGTGAGTTGGTAGGAGGCGTGAATAGAGGCGTGGTCAATGGACTGATTGTAAAGCATGCAAAGAAGTAACAATGACGAGGCATGACAAACAAGTTCCCGATACTTCACCTTAGGATAGGCTGCTTGCATTGATCAAGCAGAATATACCTAAAATGTCTCCATGTCTCATGCAACACGTATCGTGAGAAAGACCGGCACCATATCTTGTGATACGTTATTAGAACTGGACAAATTCCTAGTTTGCAGGCGTAAACCTATACATTTTAAAGTTAGATCAGCCTCGTCTCAAAATGGGTAATTTTAAATAGTGATGAATCATATCGACATTACCCTTCTCTCTCTCTCTCTCTCTCTCTCTCTCTCTCTCTCTCTCTCTCTCTCTCTCTCTCTCTCTCTCTCTCTCTCTCTCTCTCTCTCTCTCTCTCTCTCTCTCTCTATGAAGTTTTTTGATCAAATACGTATTGGATGCGCAATACAAAGACAAAACAATAAATTGCATGCAACACGTTTCCATCAGAACCTTTCTATTTTCTACCTCTAAAATGAATACTTTGACAATTTGCTCCTACTTATCTAACAGGAAAACCACGCCTATGACAAATGCTTTTCAATCTGTATAACTGGAGTGTAATATCATTACTCAATACGCATCTTTTGTATGGAGTCAACACAGTTACAACTTTGGATTTGGTTACTGGAATTTTGTCAAACGTCTGACCATGGCAATAACTTTATGGATGGGTATCTATCAGCATTTGAATGTCTCATTCTAAAATACTGATTTGTTTCCACGTCCTTGAATCAAGCACAAACATACATTTAGTCCAAAACTGTTTTTTGCGAATGCAACCGAAAGCTTAAACCATCGTTATGCTAGACAGATAGGTAGGTGTGTGTGTATGTGTGTTTTTGTGTGTATCTGTGTGTGTGCGTGTGCGTGTGTGTGTGTTTAGATTTTTAACGTAGCTTTAAAAATTTCAGTCATATCGGTACGATGTCTGCAGTAAGACAGATTATTGTTATGCCTAGCACTTTTGCATCATGCCGCAGACATTTGGCATGATGTCCCACCAAATAACATTATCCTGACACCAGGCCGACCAGTCCTTACAATAGCCTCTTAATGTTGAGCGACAACCGAAGCAGCTGTTCCATTTTTAAAGTCTTTGTATGACTCGAACAGGATTCGAACCCTAGACCTCTCATCCGACGTCGACGCTCTAACCATTAAGCCTCCTGAGCGGATTAGACTGTTAGGTAATTACTGGATTAACACGTAAAGAAAATAGATACCGTATATACATTCTAATAAGTAGGAAACAGAAGAGGGCAAAAAATAACAAAATATGTCATAATATTTACAAAAGAACTGTTGGCACCTTGGAAGAACGGATTGAAGAAAATAGATTTTATTTCTGGCATTATTGAAAATCATTAGATTAAATTGGAATTTGTTTAGCATGACATATGCTTCTATAGATACTGCTTGAATATTTCGTCATATATATATATATATATATATATATATATATATATATATATATATATATATATATATATATATATATATATATATATATATATATATATATATATATATATATATATATATATTTATATAGATATATATATATATATATATATATATATATATATATATATATATATATATATATATATATATATATATATATATATATATATATATAGTATGGACCTTTGGCCAGAACATTAATCTGGGCCAGTTCATGAGCTTACTTGTCTGTCCTTAAGCGAGTTGATTCTTTTTGTTTGACTATTAGAATGCTAACAAAAGATGTCTGTTGTATTTATTCCAGTCATTTTAATAAGTAGATGGACGGACAGAACGTGACCTTGCACAGGTTCAGACTGGGCCTAGAAATACGAAAAATTTTAATGAAGCGATGCAAAATAATGAAGGAAGCAAATTACTAGCTTGTGTGGCATATTAAACTTATGAGATGAAAGTGATGCCGTTATAGCAGATAATGGTATTGTTTAATATCAGTCATAACCACCAAAAAGGTACAGATCTCGCTTTTTCACCCATTCAAATTAATAAGAAGCTATCCTAACACGATTTACAGCAGACTACAAACATTGAAAATCTCCGAATTAAATTTGAAAGATAAATGCGAGAAGAAAGAAATTTTCAGACTAATTAATGTGTTCACGGTGTTTTATAATTTTTAACGTAGCTTTAGCAATTTTTCAGTCATATCTCTACGATGTCTGCAGTGTGGCAGTTTATAGTGATGTCTATCACTGGGGCATCATGCCGCAGACATGTAGCATGATGTCCCACCCAGTCACATTATCCTGACACCAGGCCGACCAGTCCTAATACTAACCTCTTAATTCTGGGCGTCAAGCGAGGCAGCTGTTAGCACCATTTTTGTAAGTCTTTGGCATGATTCGGCCGGGGATCGAACCCACGACTAAATAAGTGTGTGATGCCAATATGCTTGGCAAATCACTCATAAAAATATAGAAAATATGTGCAAGACTTACACCCATCATTAGTGCTTAAAGAACAGTAAAATTTTATAAAATATATAGTAATCCAGCTGTGTCATTATTATGTTCATTAACCTATTTCGTCAACATTTTCTTTCTGTCAGGAGTGTGTTGAGATTCGCAATATAAGTGTGTATTCACATGCATGAGAGTGTACATGGCAAAAGTCTATTTTAATTGATGAAGTCATGTCCCATTTCCACTTCTAGTTTAATTGCGTGCTAGGAAGGGACAAAATATCAGGACAAAACATATATATATATATATATATATATATATATATATATATATATATATATATATATATATATATATATATATATATATATATATATATATATATATATATATATATATATATATATATATATATATGATTGGTAAAAAAAAGAAAAGAGATTTAATAAACAAATGTACTTCTAAAGGAAAAGAAAATTGAATCATGAATCCCTCAGATTAAACAGACTAAATCATATTTTTTGTTATTATATACCGGTAGATTGGATTATTTTTTAATAAATGATCAACTTAGGAAACGGGGAGTCATGAAATTTACCAATTGAAACCTAAAAAGTAGCAGACACATTTGACGTTGATTTTAAGGTCATTGCAATAAAGTACTGAAAGAGAGTGACTTATCCTATTTCTTCACTCTCAGTTTGCCAGTCATCGACCAGAATTGCTCCATTTTATTATTTCATTTGCTGTTTGAAACAACTGGACTTCGTGATTGACAGGCGAAGCTTGAAACCTTATCGATCAGCTGTCAAAATCACTACCATCTATAGAGAACCGTTTATTATCTCACTAAGCAGTACCTCACGAGATTACACAATAGGTGTTATCGTCTTACACGGTTATAAAATTTGGAACAAATAAAATATTTATTAGTCATTGTTTGTCTCCATTTCATAAATACAGTTAGCAGATAAAGAAAGCTAACAAAAGTTTCTTGGTGGGACATTATATATTTATTTTTTCTCGTATCAATGAGCACTATAATGATCTGATTCTTAAATATTGCTTATATTGGTATATGCATCAGATATCTGACGTTTTTATCCAATGGAAGAAACTGATCAACAACGTCAACGACAACGAACATTTATTAAAGGTTCTTAAATGCATTAAATTCGACATGCTACATGCTTTTAATTGGTAAATTAACTATGTATTCCAAGGCATAATGACATTGTTAGAAACATATAGTAATGGTTTAAAATAAGAGTAAATATAAACAACAAATTAATGCGATTGAATGGTGTAATTTTGTCTTGAGTCCAAGTAAATGAATGAAGATATGGTTTTTCTAAAGAGTGGTTTTAATCAGTCTTGTAATGCTAAATAAGTTATATTGACGTTAGAAAACAAAGTTTGAAGAATGTTCTTTTTCTAAATTCATGAGGCTTTGAAATTTATAAATTATAGTAGATTAGTTTTTGCTCATGGATTAAAATTGTTCTGGTATATGACAAGCATCTAAACATACTAACACTATGAATTATATAAAGCATTGACAAAATAAAGACGAAGCAGCATGGTTCTCATATACATTCTTTGCAACTGGTGAAAGGTGGCTACTATAATGCGGCTAGTCAGTTTAACCAATTAGCTTTGTGTGCTATATTTGACGATGTTTTAATCTTCACAAACGTTAAAACATGGAATATAAATTTGAGCTAAAGTAATCGTTTCTGACAAATATTCGTATCACATAAATGGCCACAACCAATGACATTTAATATCGGACATGCTCGTTGTTCCTATGATATCGTTTATTCAAGTCAATATTAAGGACAGGTCATTAGCAAATATTTAAAGAACGTCGTCTGTTTATGTTTCTTTTATTATCAATACTTAAGAAAATGAAACAAAAGTATTGTTAAGGAAATTGCGACTGCGTGCCAATGTTTCTTAATTGGACTCAAGATTGCGATGACACGTATACAAGAAGATTGACTCCTCCGATCGAAATAGTGCATTATCGAAATTAAACAAATCAACTATGATTGAAGTCATGTGCCTTAGATATAATGGTCAGGAATGTTGACCTCTCAAAGTTGTACGGTGATATCTTAGTCAAACCAAATTATCTAAGCCATGCTGCTAAAGAATTAATGCATGCCTCACTTGAAGATATAAAGGCATCCGAATAACTAAGGACAGTTTTCAATCATTGTCATCAGAAAAAAAGGCAAATTCAATGTATTTCTTTTGAAGATCAACAGTTGAATTTGATATGCGGAATAAAATCATTGTTCATTTTCTCAGAGAGCATATATCCTACTCATGATAATATTTCATTCCTTTGGATATTTCAATGAAACAAATTTGGTATCCATTATCGTATGATCCATAACTGTTGATGAAACGATTGTAATGTATGATTTGTCGGATCAGAAAAATATAAGAACTTTGCCAAATATTATCAGGATCTAAAGTAATTTGAAGTACCTCGGCTTCTCTGTCATTTGTTTCAATGTAGATTGAAATGATAGCTTTTCATCAAAGAAATATTGCAATATTGTATAGCATCTGGAACAGTCAATGAAATAAAGTACTTAATACGCATTAGAATCAAACATAAACTTTCTTCTGTCTCTTTCATTTCATTGACAGCTTCTGGTTAGAAACATCTATCTGATCTCACCTATGTATACATTCCTGCTAGAAGTCTTCGCACGTCTCCTCACACTCGTATTTTTGTTTTTGTAAATATAATATAAAAAAACTTAGTCATATGGAAAACGTTCATTGGCATATCAGGGCCAAGCTTTTGGAATGAACCGCCTCTCGATTTTAGACACAAAGATACAATGTCGCATTGAAGACACAAATAGACCATGATCACAGTCAAAAGTGCTCCCAAGACACAAAAAAAACTATGACCATATTCAAGAATGTTCTTAAGATACAAAGAGACCATGGTCACGTTCAAGAGTGCTATCAAGACACAAGCAGACAATGGTTACGTTGAAGAATGTTCTCAAGACACAAGCAGACCATGGTTACGTTGAAGAGTGTTCTCAAGACACAAGCAGACAATGGTTACGTTGAAGAGTGTTCTCAAGACACAAGCAGACAATGGTTACGTTGAAGAATGTTCTCAAGACACAAGCAGACCATGGTTACGTTGAAGAGTGTTCTCAAGACACAAGCAGACAATGGTTACGTTGAAGAGTGTTCTCAAGACACAAGCAGACAATGGTTACGTTGAAGAGTGTTCTCAAGACACAAGCAGACCATGGTTACGTTGAAGAGTGTTCTCAAGACACAAGCAGACAATGGTTACGTTGAAGAATGTTCTCAAGACACAAGCAGACCATGGTTACGTTGAAGAGTGTTCTCAAGACACAAGCAGACAATGGTTACGTTGAAGAGTGTTCTCAAGACACAAGCAGACAATGGTTACGTTGAAGAGTGTTCTCAAGACACAAGCAGACAATGGTTACGTTGAAGAATGTTCTCAAGACACAAGCAGACCATGGTTACGTTGAAGAGTGTTCTCAAGACACAAGCAGACAATGGTTACGTTGAAGAATGTTCTCAAGACACAAGCAGACCATGGTTACGTTGAAGAGTGTTCTCAAGACACAAGCAGACCATGGTTACGTTGAAGAGTGTTCTCAAGACGCAAATAGACCAAGGTTACGTTGAAGAGTGTTCTCAAGACACAAATAGACAAAGGTCATGTTCAAAAGTGCTATCAAGACACAAATAGATCATGATCACGTTCAAGTTTCAAAGAATGGATAAACCTATTTATTTACCTGGCAGCAAATGCATAATTCAAAATAATTTTTAAAGGGTGTCATTAAACACTTTACTAAGGAAAGACGTATTATTAGTCAAGTCAGTTTAGGTGATCAATTAGTGCACAATGTTAACATTCTTAATGGCAATGGAAATACTACCAATACATATTTCTGTATGATAAATAAACATACATATACAAATTTGAACGGATATTGAGGATCGAAAGATGAGCAGTAACAAATATGCAAGAATCATTTAACAATTGTAAATCAGCTGAAAATATTATACTATTAAAAAAATCAAGAAATCACCATACATAGAAGCTGTAGTAAGAAGCATAAAATATTCAAGCCTTTTTGTAAATGTGGCTTTTTGTAAAATGAATACAATAATAGAATATGCGGTGATAATGATATGCAATATTGTGTTGATAAAAAAATAGGAGAAAAGAAAATATACTCAATCGCCATTGCGAGTAAGAACAAATTGATGCATATAAGAAGGCGACTGCAAACTGTACAATGTCCGAATGAGGTAATACATAGCACGGCTGAGGGAATGAAAAGATATAGCATTCAGAAATATGAAACTGGTCCCAATTACATAACAAAGCACTTTAAAACAGCCTGGATATAAAAAAAATTACACACATGTCAGTGACATCATAAATAAAATCAAAGACAAAAAAAACCACGCAAATGTCAAGCAAACATGAAGACATTGAGATTTCATAGAATTTCGTACAACGAAGATTCAGTAAAGACACATAAATTACACAAAATTTCTGAACAATGTTTGAACCATGTAGATACTTAATGCCTCAATACAACCGTAAATCACAAATAATTACCACAAATTCAATACAAATCAATTATTATGGAGAGAACGTATGAGTGAGACTAATCTACGATTAGATAAACTTTTCAAAGTGTGTAGAAGAACGGGTTTAGAAGCAAAAAAGACTATTTTCAGAACGTTAACAATCAGCAATAACAAAAATTAAATATATATTTATATATTGGTTGCTAATTTCAGGATATTATGATGTGATGATTATCAATGGTAAGAGTCTTCTGCATCATGTTATATTTATATTTATATTTATATATATATATATATATATATATATATATATATATATATATATATATATATATATATATATATATATACATATATAAATATATATATACATGATATATATATAAATACATAAATATATATAAATACATAAATATATATATACATGATATATATAAATATATATATACATGATGTCTGACCAGTATATATACATATATATGTGTGTGTATATGTATATATACTGGTCAGACATCACATTGCAAGAGATTAAGAGACACATGATTGTTGTTATAGGGTGAAACGCTATTTTTCATATTTTGCAGCACAAGATAGGCTATACATGGCTGCTAGTATCAATGGTGGAGGAAGAACCCGGAACAAACCCGGAAAGAACCACCGACCCACGAGATGTTATTGGCAAGCTTTCTCATATACCCACATTGGTTCAACCTGAGACTCGAATCCAGACAGAGGCATCACCCTATTACCAAATAGGCAGAGTAGGCACTGTCCCATGGGCCCCACGCCTTTTATGGGCCATGCAACAACGGATCAAAACAATATCGAATTAATTTGATCTTGGCGAGGGTGGGGGTGAAACTGAAATGATTTTTTTAAAAAAAGAAACAACAGTAAAGTATAAAAGGTAAGCTTTAAGGAATATTGCAAATTTTTATTTATTTTTATATCTAAACTGTAACTATTATATATACTTTTTTCCATGTACGGAAAGTGAGCATCTATACCTAGTATTCTATAATTCAATAAAAGCAATTTTCCCTTCGACCTCAGTTTACATCGTCTGGGTGCGAAAGATACTAAGTTCGAACTGTAAAGTTAACCTTTTTAACGGCACGTCTGTAAAGGAGGATCGAACTTTCTGTCGTCTATCTGAAGACCTGAGAGTGCCCGTCAAAAAATTAGACATGATGCAGAAGACTCTTACCATTGATAATCATCACATCATGATATCCTGAAATTAGCATCTAAAATCATTTCATAAAAATTATTAGAGAAACCTTTTTGTGAAATAAATAAACGGTCAAAAAAGCCGTAATTACAATATTAAACATGTAAACATTAACGTGTGTCAAGTCTACAACGAATCCGGAAATACGTAATTATTTTCTTAGCATACGTACGTCAGCAAAAGTGAAAACAGTTAACTTTTGTCAATGATCCACTGAATTGGGAAACTAAACGTTTTAAGCATATTTCGACGGTTAAATATATGCCCCAAATCTTTCTCTATTGCCATGACTGTTTGTACTAGAATGATCCCGATCATGTCAACAGATTATTTGTAACCATATAGCGTGTCTTTTGCAATTTTCTTATTTTTATTCCTGTTATATTTCCTTTATCAGTTTCAATTAAACACATAAACTCGGTTGTAAATACTGAAAAATATTAAATCAGACCATTTAAAATCCGAAGAAAAAAATTATATCAGAAACGGGTGGTTTGAGCTTTTAATATTTTTCTACATAAATCAACTAGCTAAAACGTATCGACTGAAGATATCATTAACTGTATTCATCAAATCTATAATTCAAACTATACAAAAACCGAAACTAATGACACAATATTCAATTAGATAACAGACTTTCAAGATGCAGCCGCTCCATAACTTTTAGACCATACATGTGCAAGTGTTAATTTTCCAATGTCAAATTTTCAACGAAATTCCCAACCCTGGACACATTTAAAAATTACTAAACCTGGAGTGTTTTCGGGGTACAATAAAAAAAATTCAATCACGTCAACTCATAATTTACATTTTGTCACAGCATATTATCTAACTTTCTAAGACCTTTAAAACGTTGACCCTTCAATTGTTTCTTAAATTATTTATTTCTTAAGCTATCTCAAAATCCATCGCCTCTTTCGAGATACAAATAGCAGAAATGTCGAATGTCTATACACTAAGAGTCTATACACCAACAGCCAGATATGTATCCAGCCATATATTCATACACCATTAAGCAAAGGCGTATAACACACAGTGGATTGTTCAGGATTATATCCCGCTAAGTACACAGAAATTCGACTTGTCGACTTCTGATAAATTTACCACTATTTGAATCTGACTACGCTAGTGAATATAAATTTGTGTAATCCCCACCTCTTGAGTATAACT
>JAEAOA010001668.1:1220000-1265000 GCA_016746295.1 Potamilus streckersoni | reverse complement strand
CTAATAATTACTTTGTATTTCACCATTAATATTAACAGTGAGCAACATTCACTGTTGAAAATGATGTTAACAATACGGATTTTAAATTTAAAAAAAAATGTGTACACCGTTAGAAACCATTTCACTCCAGGATAGAGTTGGAGTTATTCCCTACCAGTTTGCTAGTAGCTTACTCGATCAAACACTTCTGACAGAATGTTAATTATCAGTTTCAAATTAACTAGCCAGAATTATGAACTATTGGATTGTCTGAAAAAGCGGATACCAACGTTGGTCCAAACGTCTGGATATTGATTTTCCAGTAATAGTCGCACACACACACACACACACACACACACACACACACATACACACACGCGCGCGCATATAAGAGTTATTATATAGAAAATGTTTATTCATCTAAAAATCATTCAAAACACGCACACACACATACACACACGCGCGCGCATATAAGTTATTATATAGAAATTTTTTCTTTATTCACCTGAAAATCATTCAACACACACACACACACACACGCGCGCGCGCGATTATTCAACCAGAATTCAGTCCTATATCCATATGTTATACTTTTTAACGCTTCAGCATCATAGTTAGGCATGCTGTTCTGATTACATTTATTCCAAAGGGGTTCAAATTCGCTCCTGGTTAAAATGGTGGGCTATTCTTTCATTTAAGTGTTGCTGAAAATAGCTGGATAAATGAAATAGACACGTTATCAAAATGATAAGAAAGCGCTGAAAGGAATAATAACAACTGAAGACCCACGTGATACATATCCGACTTTTAAGCAATTTACGTTAGATTTACAAAGAATTGCAAATTGCATGGCAGACAACACTTCTAAAAATCCTACAGAATCGGAAAATAGCCAGTATCAATCGGAAACGATCCCGCTGTAATCTCCTTTCAAACATGTAATAAAAGGGAAAATAATATTTTTAGCAGTATGAGCTTTAGATGCATTGAGCCTGCATAAGCAGAAAGGATGATTATGCTGATGAATGAATGTACTCAATGAGTTTTTGTGTTGTATTGATAGATTCAGATATGTGTTCCCACATTTCCAGAAATCTGTACCGTGTTTGATCTTCGAACAATAACAGTCTGTAGCCTGTGTTAATTTTATGACTGTGTTAATTTTATGAAGCACAGAATTAACACGTGGATCTCCACATGCATGTTTGTTTCTCTGATCAAAATGTTCAGTGAGCTTCAAAGCCGAATGCACGTGCATCTCATAAGGGCAGTCACGCGAAACTGTCATTTTCTTGGAATACCGGAAACAAATTGTAGATTTTAGTGCTATGCAAAACTCGCTGTGATCGTATGTGTCTTGTAAATATGCTATTGCTCCCGCGATGTAAATTAGTTTATCATTAAAAAGGAAGATCGAATCATGCATCGACTCTGACTGAATAGCGCACAATTTTGTTGCAGTTAGCTTTTGCTGTTAGTTTTTATCTACATTATTCTTATTTTCATAACAACATGCTTTCCAATTTGAGTCAGTGTTACATTCAGCGTGGTGCTTGGTAATTCAATATTGATTTCAAAAAAGAAAACTGATGTCGCAAACAAGCATTGCGCTGATGAATATATCATCCAACATGAAATAATTTGTTTTTAAATAATTAGCTGAGACGGTGACACGGACTTATAAAGGTATATTCGATCAATGATATATCCCTCTGTGTTAAAGAAAATAGACAAAAACTCGTTAAGTTCAGGATACCAAGACAAAAGTGACCGTCTTATTCTAATAAGAACACTTAAACTTACCTTAGCGGACATTTTACCATAAGCAACTCGTCTAGTCAAGACGCGTATTTCTGATTTAAGGTCTGTTGATAAGTGAAAAGTGAAAATTTTGCATTGTGCGTTGTATTGTACGTGCTGATAAATAAAGAGAGTATATTCATTGCGCAAATTTCTTCCTTTTCTGCCACTAAAGGTATAGTGTATCGTGGAGAACAGTAACTGATTCATATACGGATACAATATATTTTGTTAGAATCATGAAAAATGATCAAAACCGCCAGGAATGAATTTTTAAACTCAAGCAAACGATTTAGTTTGAATGGGAAGGATTTAGCTGGAGATGAAAAAATTTATGTAGAAGAGGAACAAAAGTTAATACACGTGATTTTTCTACATTTTCAACCTAAAATAATTGGTTTCCGCAGACAAGTACGTAAACGGAAAGTTTGCGACTTACTAAATTACTTTAAATATATTATTTTGTCATTAAATTGAATCTATTTTATTAACAAGTGCTTAATACTTCTTTCTGTATAGATATGTCCTAATCGAAAGTAAGTGAATGTTTTTGTCTAGCACCATTAAAATAGCATCTGCATTCATGTTGAAGTCTTGTTTGTTTTTCAAGTAGTGTAAATTTATGCATTTATATTTTCTTTAAAACAAAAAGGCATGAAATAATAACAGACATACTATTTTCGTTACCATCAAACGAAAAGACATTACTGCATTCATAATTACTTATAAACTATTCGGTAACAGTATATCTCATATTGATAAATGAAATAATTCAATTATCATAAGTTGCTGTTGTTGTATGTATGTATGTATGTATGTATGTATGTATGTATGTATGTATGTATGTATGTATGTATGTATGTATGTATGTATGTATGTATGTATGTATGTATGTATGTATGTATGCATGCATGCATGCATGCATGCACGCACGCACGCACGCACGTACGTACGTACGTACGTACGTACGTACGTACGCACGCACGCACGCACGCACGCACGCACGCACGCACGCACGCATGCATGCATGTATGTATGTATGTATGTACGCATGCATGCATGCATGCATGCATGCATGCATGCATGCATGCATGCATGCATGCATGCATGCATGCATGCATGCATGCATGCATGTATGTATGTATGTATGTATGTATGTATGTATGTATGTATGTATGTATGTATGTATGTATGTATGTATGTATGTATGTATGTATGTATGTATGTGTGTGTGTGTTTGTGTATGTATGTATGTATGTATGTATGTATGTATGTATGTATGTATGTATGTATGTATGTATGTATGTATGTATGTATGTATGTATGTATGTATGTATGTATGTATGTAGGTAGGTAGGTAGGTAGGTAGGTAGGTAGGTAGGTAGGTAGGTAGGTAGGGAGGTAGGGAGGTAGGTAGGTAGGTAGTAGGTAGTAGGTAGGTAGGTAGGTAGGTAGATAGGTAGGTAGGTAGGTATGTATGTAACTGAAACTTTACAGATAAGCACATGCAAACTTTAAAATGATTAGAATTCTTTGTAAAAAAATGTAAACACGCTGTACTACAAATAAAACATAAACGGTGAAGATTTTAAAATGCTTTAGGCATACAAATGACAAAAGCAAATAATATAAAATCCGAAATGTTAGGATTAATCGGTGTTATCTACAACACATTCTCTCAAAAACACGAATGTTTATAAGATGACATATCATTGCAGAGTTTCCTAATCAAGTTCGCATCGAGAGACTTGTGTCTCAAGTAGTGGGATTCAATACACTGTACATAATAGTTGAATAGTAAATATAGGGCTCATTAGTCACTTCAAAAGCGTGTTGGATAGTAAGGCTTCTATTTTGGATAACAGATCATTAGGTGTTGGATAATAGATTAGTTTAACATTACATTTTCCGTTTAATCCCATATAGGCCACAAATGATAAACTTATGGATATTTTGTAAATATATTACGTCCCATCTTTTCTTCAGAGTACTTTCTGGACGACAGGAATACTGTAAAATTCATGTTAGTCATCATACAGACAAAGGTATATCAAATTTACGGTGTAAAGTTAAATATCTTTATGCCCATTCATTTGTCCTCATGGCAGCCTAATGTTAAATTCACCTTAAGTCCCATAGGCAATCTTATGTTAAATATCCATTGTCCACCAAGTGCAACTTTTGGATAAAACAAATTTCTAAGGAGAGTGAGAAAGCAAGATTTAAGTTTAATATTATATTTCCCCTTGTCGCCTATCCGCCATCTCAATGTATAATCCTCATTGTACCCGAAGTGCCATATCCCCACCTGGTACTAATAGTAACTCTTGTTTTGCCAGCATTTATTTTCGATAAAGGGCGATAATCATAAAGGTGATTCAAGTTATATTGTTGGATGAAATCTGATTAAAGAATCTATCATGTTTACTATTCTGTCCCACCTGCCTACAATGCCGGTTTTAATATAATTGACATAAATATTTGACAAGAGGCTTGGTTCTTCATACTCTGTGATTTTCTTACATCTCATTAACGCTTTGTGGCAGCATCGCATGCATTGTGGGAAGATATCTTGGCAGACAGCACAACATCATACCACTCTGATATCTATCCAATGAAAGAGTCAAAGGATGTACCTAAGGATGCTATCAAAATTCAACAAAAGGACAGAACAGATTCAGCACATCAAGTCATAGGAGACGAACGAATTCAAAGTCTGATTGAATTTTCTTCAAAATTGAAGATATTCACACATATTACTTCAACTATAAAAAGACTAAAACTCATAATCCAGTTTATTTGTAAAGGAGCGCTGTGCAGGAATAATCATTGTTTGCATTAGAAAATACAACATAGAGAAAGTCAGTTGGTAGATGTATCTTAATATACAGCTTTTGCGTTATCTAATAGATTTTGGATCATTGGTCTTCATTCATGTAGGAAAAATTGAAAATGGAATGTTCATTGGATATGTTTTATCTCTATAAATATTGATCAAGGCTCCTCTTATACATTTTTTTATACCTTAAAAGGAAAGTATTATTGCCTTTTTTGTATATTTGCATTTTTACTCTAGTCATCACATAGCCACGTACACAAAAACGTCCATTACTCATCGTCCGTGATTTTTGACGTCTTATCATCGTGTAGAATCTATGCGTATTCAATACACTAAACAGTCCATCCCTATTAAAAAATCATATTAAATATTCCTTAATTAGCACAGATGCATTTACAAAAAAGTTCCATAATTAGTAAAAAGGTTTGCAAAAAAACCATAATTAGTAAAAAGGTTACAAGCAAATATCTGCTTCATTTCATGTTTAAGAGAGAAATAAAATTCGCCAACTGCGCTCTTGACAAACTGTAAAGAAAAAGAAACTTAAGACACCTCAACTAACACTTAATTTTTTTCATAAGATATTTAGTAATATCCAAGGCAGGCTGCTTTCACCCAATGACTTCCCAGTGGCCCCTATAGAAGCAAATCGAACAAAAGGAGAAGAATATTCGTGAAACAATGTATTTCGATATCGTATACTAGTATATTATAAATCAATTTGATGAGCATATCTCATTTAAAAATATTAGTTTATTTCGACAGACAATAAGGCAATATGTATTAATCTAACTTGATGGACTGTGGACGCAATTGTTTCCCTCTTGATTCGAGAAAGACCAAAGAAAAATGAGGCGAAGAACCAGACTGTTTACATTTAGAATAGTGATAGGTGTTCAAAAGATCTGTGATACCTGACATCTCTCTGAATCAATACATTAATGAAAGTGTCTACACTCAATGTCATGATTTATCAAGATGAATGACAATCGACAATAACGACATCAGGTGTATCTAAAGTGGTAAATGATCTTGGTTATTGTAATTTTTTTAATTTCATCAAACAGTTTAACAATATAATGGAAAAACAACTCCAGAACAGTATATATTTATCACATGATTTTGATATAGTATATAGATAAGGAAGTACACATGCACGTAGATAGATAGATAGATAGATAGATAGATAGATAGATAGATAGATAGATAGATAGATAGATAGATGGATGGATGGATGGATGGATGGATGGATGGATGGATGGATGGATGGATGGATGGATGGACGGACGGACAGACAGACAGACAGACAGACAGACAGACAGACAGACAGACAGACAGATAGATAGATAGATAGATAGATAGATAGATAGATAGATAGATAGATAGATAGATAGATGGATGGATGGACAGACGGACAGACAGATAGATAGATAGATAGATAGATAGATAGATAGATAGATAGATAGATAGATAGATAGATAGATAGATAGATAGATAGATAGATAGATAGATAGATAGATAGATAGATAGATAGATAGATAGATGTGAATACAAATGTAGAACGGGCGAAAACCACACTGAAAACGAAATAGATATAGTTTAAGAAAATACTCCCATAGCCCTTGTGTTAAACCTCAATTTGATCCAGAAATAGACCTTGTCGTGTCTCAGATTAATTCCTACAGAGGAAAACAATTATATATAATATTTTGTATATATATATATATATATATATTTATATATATATATATATATATATATATATATATATATATATATATATATATATATATATATATATATCAATTGTATTTTTGTGTTCGTGGGTGAGTGAAATAATTATGAGAAACATAAAGGGCAAATAAAATATTTGTACGACTTTCGCATTTTGAAATAGCAATGAAATATGTTTCTGAGTTGCAACATTGATAAGGATTCTTTAATTCGTGCGGTAACATTTATATTTTTCACTTTTATTCCTTTTCTAGTTATTTTTTGCACTTATCTAAAATCTCGGAATCAAGTAGTGTTGGACATTCGTGCCAGAGATAGTAACTGAAATAATAACGATATCAAAACATTCCCTTAAATGAGGTACAGCACCTTATTGTCACATTGTCATGTGTCAGTGGTACCTCCTTCATGTGCCAGGTTTGTACTAGATCAAAATAAACATTGTTCCGAGAATCAATAAATGTGCTACCTGGAATTAATATGGGTTTAAAAAAAAAAAACATCTTTTATCTCTATTTCCTTGTTTGTTCAGGTAGGTCTACAGTACCATTTGCATGTTTATCGTTCTTGGTTATTCAACCCGATATAAACTAATCCATTAAAATTGACCATTGAAAATCATTACATGCTGCTTGTTACAGGATCATTGGATAACTATCTTGGGAGAGATGGAACAAATTGTAATTTGGTCACACGAATTATGCATTTCTATAATATGCACCTGTATTCAGATTCTTTACATATCTAAACTAGAATCTTCTAATTTAATTATAATCAGATTCGGATCATTCAACATCCATATTTCTTGGAATGTCATTATATAAGCGATCTTAAATCTTAAAAAACAACAAACTACATAAATCAAAGTCACTGTTAAATTACGTTGATAGTTCGAACAAAGATCAATTTGAACCTGTGATTTCATTAATAACCGGATTTAATGTCGCTCTATATGCCAGAATGAAAACTACGTTCGTTCAAAAATTAACACAACCATGTTATTTAATTATCTTAAGCGACTTTCTCTGTCCTTGACCCAGTATAGTACATGATCTCCATTGTAAACGTCCATAACGATACATATTTTTCGTCTAAAAGATTATTTTAATGACATTTAATGTGCAGAGGATTCAATAATCAGAACTGAAAACACCTTGGTTATATTACATTTATATTAAAATGTAGAACAATAAAATACTTAATTTAGGATGAGAAAATGCGCCAATGTGACCACTTTGTCATACCCTGTACCATGTTTAACATAAGTTGAAATACTGGAATAGATGTCTAGATGTAGCGTTTCGTACCAGAGAGAGAGAGAGAGAGAGAGAGAGAGAGAGAGAGAGAGAGAGAGAGAGAGAGAGAGAGACAGAGACAGAGAGACAGAGAGAGACAGAGACAGAGACAGAGAGAGACAGAGAGAGAGAGACAGAGAGACAGAGAGACAGAGAGAGAGAGAGAGAGAGAGAGAGAGAGAGAGAGAGAGAGAGAGAGAGAGAGAGAGAGAGATTTGGATTTTCAGTCCTATTGCTACGATGTCTGTAGTGTGACAGTTTTTAGTGATGTCTAGCACTGGATCATCATGCTGCAGACATATTGTATCATGTCCTACCCAGTCACATTATCCTGACACCAGGCCGACCAGTCCTAACTCTAACCTCTTAACCCGAGTACCTGGCGAGGCAGCTGTTAGTACATTTTTATAAGCCTTTGCGGACGCTCTGACCACTAGGTCACTGGAGCGGTCCAGGCTAGATTGTAGACGAATGGATGTATAGAACAAAGTGTTTCATCACAAGACACAGCTTCTATTCACCCAGCAAACTATGGAATATACCATTTAGCCGTGAAATGAGAATCGGGATGCTCGGTGGTAATACCCATTGTAAGCATGAATATTTCATAACCGGTTGTGATCCGACACTGTTCTATCTACGCTGGCGTGCTTTGAGATGGTTCGGGCTCATATTCATTTGCCAGTTTAGACGCCACAATAAATGCAGATCATTATATCCATCTGAAGTTCTTCAATCAGATCGACACTAATGATGAAAAGGCACGAACAAGTACATTGCCTATGATTACTATCAAACTTGTGGGAGAATCAAGTTAATTTCGTTTACAACCAAACACTTGCAGATAAAAAAATTGATCTATGGGTTGCTTCAACGCATTGTTTACATGCCCATAATGTGACACATTACCCTACAGGCATCAAAATAATGCCGTATTTGGCAGATGTTCTGGTCTCTATGATACCCAAAAGATTAATCAAATTTAAAGCGTATGATGTCTTCAAGATGACATTTCTATTAAATGAAATCTGCTCTAACTTGACTCATGCCTTATGTATACCATTAAACCTTTGGTTCCCCGTTTCAAATAGTTTGCTTATATGCGAATTTTCCAAAAAAGGAAATCAGTTTTGAAATCGTTCGTTCAGTTATCTTTTCGGCTGAAACTTCAAATACAGTTCATTTGTTTTAGGACACAGCAACAAAACACTGCGAAAAAACTCCATACGAGTATATACACCAAACCTACAATTCAGCTGTGAACTACAATAAAATATTCAGAACATCCATTTTAGCAACGCACTAAGGATCATAAGAATATTTTTCCACTATTAGGCATTTGAAACAAGATCTAAAGAATTACCTCTTCATCTGGTTGAAAGGTAATATGAAACAGGGGGAAAAAAAGCTCTAACGCCTAGGAAAGTGCAAACATCCAAACTCGCCCCGACATACAAAACAAGGAACATGTTGAAAGAATACAATGTGCTATAACATTCCATCCGTATTAGCCTCCGTAGGCAGGATCACTTAACAATAATGGGATACCATTGAGTATTTTGAACCTTTTGAAAAATAAATAAAAAATAAACCAATAAGAATATTTGGCAGACCCAAAACCTGAACGACATATACAAGTCAGAACCAAGCTATCCGTGTATGTATGTATGTATATATATATATATATATATATATATATATATATATATATATATATATATATATATATATATGCACACACAAAGACACATATCATATGCCAAAAAACAGCCCTTTCAAGCCCACTGGATACAGCAAGGGATCACGTGTGTCAGAAATTGATTGTGATAGATGCAATGAATTGATGACAAACAGTGCAAAACTAGTATCTAACTAACCTGAGCGCTTTCGACTCTTAATGAGTCTTTTTCAAAGGCATATACAAACGATAAACAAGCTGCACATAAATCTACACAAAAGGATAAACCTTGATAGATAAGATTGGATGACAAAGAAGCTTCACAGAAGTCCGGTCGTAGAACATTTCTCCTCCCCTTCCCACGTTTCAGTGATTTAACACTTATCGCAATTGCTAACAACGCCAACTGGAGTTCCGAAACCAGGAAGGAGAAGGAATCTTACTTGATACGCTGCTTTAGAACATTGAAACCAAACTGTTTAAACCAAGAAGACTAGAAAAGAAAGCCATGCACTAGTAAAATTATCCTTTGCAGCCGACATATTTTTTTTCTTCAAAATTTGTAAATTTTCTTAGTATGTTTTAATTACTACTGTAAGAACTAAATATCCGCAACAAAATCAAATATCCGGGATATAAATTGCGTTACATAAATGTACATAAAGTAATAGATGTCGCCATGGCTCATAGATTTCTAGGTAAATACAAATTTATCTTAGTATCCGCAACAATTGGATTTCGGCTGGTTGAGACATAATGCATGTATAGGTTTAATTCATGTAGGACCGTCCGTGTAGAGTTACAAACACAACGTTTGTATGTTTTTTGTTTGTTTTGTGTATGTGTTTTGTTTATTCTTTGAAAAAGATTCATTAGGAATCGAAAGTGCTCGGGCTAGTTAGATACTAGTTTAACACTGTTCGTCGTCAGTTAATATATATATATATATATATATATATATATATATATATATATATATATATATATTATATATATATATATATATATATATATATATATATATATTATATATATATATATATATATATATATATATATATATATATATATATATATATATATTTAAAATCAATTATTTAGGATCAAAACAATTTTATTTCACCGGTTCTACCTTGTCAGTTATATTATCCTGGCCGGCGTAACCCACAATCATTCTTGAAACGACGAAACAAAAGAGCAAAAGAAACCTAATGAATTTGCCGTCTTAAAAACTCACACACAAGGTGGTTTGAATGAAGAAAAACTGAGATCAATGCAAATTTTCAACTGTTTTTCTAATCACAGCCTTAATATTGGCAATGCATTAGCTTTACACAATGTGGGATAACTAGATGCTATCTAAAATAAATGTCTGGCTCTCCGCAAAATACAGCTGGAAAACAATACCTGTTGCCTGCTGCGCCTCGTTTCAACCTGGAAGACTACACCTGCTATAATTTTACAATGTGACAGTCCTCGTGCCAGATTGGAATATTTGATTTATCACAATGTAAACAGCTCATAGTGTTCGTTTTCTATTCTTGATATATTAACACATGATAGTGATTCCGGTTTCATCGTAACAAAAGAGTATGTAAATACATATTTAATTTCTGATTTTTATATATTCCTGAATCAATATTAGAAAGTATGAGCAAACATTCTTAGATTTGTTTTGCAAAGATTGTTTAAATCTTGTCTTGTTACTACATCAAAATACTCCCTATGACCATGTTTTTATTGTCAATGTTTGCATAATAATGCTCTTGAAAGGTTCTTTGAATCTACATTGCCAGTGTTCAATAAAATGCTCAGCTAAATGTTTTTGTTTCACTAAAGATAAGAAAACATTTATGTTTCAAACATTTTAATTTAACCACACTTCCCTCAGACCAAGCATATTTAATAAATATCGAATTAGCGATGCCAAATTTTCCTTTCCAATATATATATATATATATATATATATATATATATATATATATATATATATATATATATATATGGAAAGGTCACTGAAATATGCTATGCAGAGCTGGTCTGATACTTTCGGAATTCTTCCTGCAAGGACACAAAGACAAATATTTTTACAAAAATGGAACAAGAACAACACACGCAAAATCCATCATGTTTGTCCAGAATGTATATACGATGTCTGCTGCATTTAATGAAATAATAACAGAACGAGCTATATGTTTGCAGTAATATTTAATTTTTGCGTTTCTCAAACATCTTGTGTGCTGCATACGCTGCATGTAATGCAGTAGATCATAATATATGTGTCCCATAATATGTTATGGTTGAAGCTATAGATCTTTTCACATTTAGGTGCGACTCTAATGAAAAATTTGCTTCTTCCCTTTATGCGTCGGCACGTTGGTATATTTTGTTTTCAAAAGACTGAATAGTGTGTCTCGGAATGTTTGAGGTCTATATGAGGTTGCAGTTGTCTTGTACGGGAAGATAAATTCAAGTGTTTTACACGATTCAATATTATTGGCCTATGTTTGTGAATGATGTGACCTACTCGTGCGTTGTCTAGGTCAAACGTGAGATGAAGGTTATTCGTTCCATAGTTTATTTTATATTGTGTACTTTAGGAGGACAGCACAGTTTGTTTGTTTGGTTCCCTGTTTTGTTTCCGCTGCTATTATATTTGTGACAGCCCAAGTTTGCGTGATTTTAAGTAGCCAGCTACAAGTTTCTTAATCATCAGAGGGGATAAGCTCAGTTAAATGTTTCTTCATACCCAATATCATACTAAGTGGATTTTCCAAGCTTTAAGCGCATTCAATACATAATGTATGTTGCTGTTTACAAACAAATTTTTCAGATAAAACATTATTTTAGACTTATTCGTATGTTGACACTTTCGTTGATGTATTAGGACGTTTAGGTCTTAAACTAAGTGTAATAAAAGAGAGAAAGTCAAAACGTTTTATAAAATTCAACAATTTATGTCCAAAGAATATAAAGAGAAACATTTTAAAATAACTTACAGTATTGTGATTTAAATCCAAAATAGTCATTAAATGTATACCACAAGACCGAATATATAAAGTTGTAACTAAATTCCAGTGGTATTCCAAAGAAGTTCGATATTTAATGTGTTGATGTACCTGAAATCTCGAAATATGTTTATGTGGCATGCGCTGTCTTTTGCTGTATCGCGATAATATAATCTAAAAATGTTCTTGTCTAAAATCACTATAATTCCAAATTAACAGTTACATCCAAGATAATTGTTGATGAGCACTTCATTTTCAGTGAATAATGGTTTGAATAAATAATTCCACCCAAATGAAATCCTAAACAGAAAATTAAGACTGATTCTAATAAAGACGCTTATTCAAGAATTAGTTATTTCTCTAGTAAACAAGATTATATTAAAAATATATTATTCGAAATTAAACCAGGAAAGCAGTCAAAAATTCTTTTCTAGACTATTCTAAGCGATCAATAAAGAACATCAGGTAGACTATGTATTTCTATGGAAATACCAATTTACAGGACTCATATTAAGGTAAACATGTTTACATCCATTGATAATTATCTTAATATTGACTCCACACTCATACAGAAATATTTACAATTTATTATTTGTTTACAAAATAAAAGTTGATAATAAGGTACACAGTAAACGTAAACTTTGACACAGTCAAGTCCAATATGCAATTATACATAACATAATCACACTTAAATGATTAACAAGTACAGATTAAGTATACATAACAGAACAAATGTACAATATTTAAAATTTTACATCGTATTCATAATGAACATAATTTATCTAATTAACTTATAGGGTTAGTGTCTTTGGCCAATATTACCACAGCTCCTTCTCCCGCCCCTGCTGATCATGTAGCAACCATGTCACAAGGAAAAGTTCTCTAAGCCAGGAGCACCGGCTAGCCACGCCAAAACATCGATATGATGCAAGCCGCTATCAGCAATCTTGAAAAATAGTTGGCTCTTCAAGCCAAGCATTATTAAAGTACATCGTTGCTAAATACTGGGTAACAACGAGACCGTCGTCAAACTGCATTCTCACAGTTTTTCTTAAGGATGGCATCAAAGCAGGTGCTCTCAAATAGTCCACGGGAGCTGGTTCATCTGGTTCTTTCAGACTAGGTGCCACTACTGAGAAGAAACTGGCCAAAAGAACCGCATCCAGGAACCGAAAGCCAAGAAACACAACTAAATACCAAAGACCAAGGGTCCCGGACTCAAAAAGACAGCAAGATCCAAGACGGCCTATATCCCTGAGAAAGTCAAGGCAGCTAACTCTATGACTAAACTCCCATAAAGACCAAGAAGCCTATGCCCAAGAATTCCATGGCCCCAAAGTATTACGAAATTGTTCAAAATGGTCCATTTTCAGGTCCACTCAATTACCAAAGAAAATATATGCTATCAAATCATCATTTATAACCCTTCATCCCTGTTTCACTCAATCCTACCCCACTTAGAGATCACGTACTGCAGCAATATCTAACATTCTATTGGACCTGACTTTTCCCCTGTAAAAATTATCTTTGTGTTGCATACATACACACTTTATGTCAATTCTAATTGCTTGGCATGTATTTGTGTTTGTGTGAACGAGCCATATACATGTAAAGAACCTCTGGTACACAGACAGCCAATTAAATAATTACAGCGACAAACACGCATAAATTGATCAACAAACACACATTTACAAACAGGTACAAAATAAATAAAAAGAGCAGCAACAACACGATTGGCAACCACAATTACAAATTGTAGACTCTAGACTTACACCACGATAACTGCGCTGCCAAATGTTCTAAACATCCAATGCCTCTATAATTGTTCTACCTTATTTACCGAGCCTTCTTTCTTATAAATAGGTTTAACAATGCCCTATTACTAAATGCATGATAATCAATCAGTATTGAAAGTTCGTTTTGTGAGGTGATCCAGAAACTTTTCAAGTTTAAGACGTAGTCAAATTTTTATTGGTTGCTCCTGTGTTCAACACGATGAGAACTGTCATAACATAATATTACGTAAACACGGGTTATATCATGCAATATATGCATGTTATGTAAAAATAATTTAAATAGAATTTGGACACATAATTAAACAAAAGTATGATGCTTGCTCTGTTCAGTATTGGGTTTCGCGAAAGACATAGGGCTCCTAAGCTTTCCCACGTTGAACTTTTATATCACGCGCAATTTTATAATTTATGAACATTATTCGCCTCTACTGTGTCAGAAGCCTGGCTAAAAACAAATACAAAACAATATTCTTAACACTAAGAACAATATGTTATTATGGCAATCAAACTAACTATTGGATTGTCCATTAAATAAATATAAAGTTAGTCTAGACGGTGCGTAGTCCAGAAAAGATCTCATCAGGATAATAACATAATGCTTCACTGATTCATAAGTAAACCCTTATGATAAAAAATATCTAAAAAAATATTACAAAAGCAAAGGCAACACAGGGTGATGGAACCGCAGTATCGGATTACATTATAGCATTACTTAAGGAAATATAGAAAGACCTCGTGTCAAAGTTCAACCGACATGAAAATGTTAGTTACATTTAACATCTTGTGGTTTTCGTTCCACTCACCGGTCTCCTGATTTGCAATTGTCGCCATATGCGCCTTTAATTCAATCTGAATCTAACAAAACAAACGCGGAATTTCGGTGATTTCTCGATCTGCAATGGTATTACATTAGCAGCCCGTGTTTAATGAAGCAATGATCACAACGTCTTCCAAACATTTGGGTTGTCTCTATTCATTCTAGAAGAAAATATTGAATTTATATAAATCGTGCATGCGTATGACAAAAACACTTGAATTAATAAGCTATGTCGCGTAACTCCTTCACCCTAAATGTTATTGACCGCATAACCAAAATTTTAACGCTACAACCTAAGATTTGTATTAACTGCACCGTTCCTGTTTAAGAAGACAGGAAGTCAAGTCGCAGCATCGTTTTGATATCTAAACATAAAACAACAAGCGAAGATAAACAGCGATACATATTTAATCAAGAAGATTTAGATATAAATCCGTTCGTCTCTGACGCATATTTACATACATTTCATTAAACAATTTGCTTGCAAAACCTGAATGAGGTTTTGATTTATTCTATGAAAATAATGACGGGAGATTAAGGTTTCTTGGCAACATAAAATCTTCATAATTTCGATTATATTAGACTTTCTTTTCCCCACAGAAAATGGTTTCGAATATCATCAATTTCTATTAAAACTTGTCATTATATACACACAACGACATTGAATCGGGGGTCTCTTTTGTTCCCCTAATATTTCAGAATTAATCCTGTGGACTCGATTCTCAACCAAATGGAAAGAATTAACTTTCTTTGTTTCTGATCATTATCTTCTAATCAAAATGAATGGATTTTATCCAAAAGATGTTGCCTCAAGTATTAACCTGCGGGATTTACAATTCTTAGGAGATCAGAATAATTTACTCAGGCGTGTGCGATAATGGAAAAACTCCTTAATTGCTCAAATTTCGTCTCAAAATTATGATCGTACTTAAATTAATCTGATTGTGCCAGCTTATATGCGTTTCTAAAAATATAGAATTACAACACAATTTAGGACAAGACTCGGAACTATTTATGTCTTCAATATATATCATTTGAGGACACCTCAAACCTCGTCAGTCATCATTGTCTAGAGCCAACATCTAATTCTGAATCACTTTAAGATAGTTTTGAAACCGCTAATAAATCACCTTATTCAAGTTTATCAGCTAAATTCACTCTTATCACTACAGTAGATTCAAAACGTGGATTTCTTTACAGCATTCCTTTTTTGTAGCATTTGTATTTCCAGATGTAATTATCATCATCGAGTGTGATGATTCGACCTTTAAAGATAAGAGATATGTGCACACATACCATTGTTGATTCTTACGTTTCAAGAAGTTTTTCTTCATTTTTAATTTCAGAGTGTAGAAACCCTTGCATGTAATCCATCGTGAAATTATTAATGTTTTCTTCCTTTAAAACAGAGATGTCATATGTATTGTTGGAATTCAAGACAGTGTGTAAAAATCTATATTAATATTGCTACTTTAAAAAATTATGGAAAACCGTGAGATCAGCTCCTACAGCCAATATATATATATATATATATATATATATATATATATATATATATATATATATATATATATATATATATATATATATATATATCTACTTATAAAGGTATAATTCTGAATGTCATCCTCATAAAACTGGTTGTTTTACTATGACGTTGCATTTCTGCGCTTTTTTGATGATACCAATGAATTGCATAGTTCTACATTTTTTGGTGCGAAATGCGTTAATTGAAGTAGTACTAGCACTGAAAGTATAATACGGGATTTGGTTTGGTTTCGTATTTAACGGCACAGCACAACAAGTAGGTCATTCCAGTAGTTCAAAACCTTTTAAAGTCTGAGGAGACGTTCTTAACTTAAAAAGTTTCGCGGATCCCACATGTCAGTAGTTGCACTTGATGCTCCGTTAAATAAGAATTTAATATGCGGCCTTTGCGGATCCCTTTGAATAACCACGTGGCCCCTAAAGATCCGAAGTCTACATGATGTAAACCACTGGGTTATCAGTGCCGAAGCAAATGGGGTAAAGTTTATAAGCTATAAGTATTCTAGGCTGCTATCCTAAGAGTATATGAGCCAATCATGGGATACAATAAATTAACATTAGTCTGCCATCATGGAATGGTGGGAGTATGGGGACAATGGTAAATCAATGTAAAACTGTCCATAAGTTTTATATGCGAATAGGGGAATGTGGACATGGTGGATTTCATTCCGGTATCAAAGCATGAGATTTCCTGTTGTCCATTCATTTTGCTTTGTACCAACATGGAACTCTTGGGACAAGGAAATAAAATTACATTCACAAACAAACATGCTGTTTGACTGTTCAACACCCAGTCATTAAATGACAGCACCCAAACTTACTAACCAACATGCTTTTTGACTAACCAGTATCCACACCCACTAGTCAAGCCATGGTAGGATGTAAAATGATGGGGATGATATATGCCCAAACATACAATCATGCTTTCTTTCAAGTGAAAGTAGAGATAATGGAACGCATGTACACAAACATCCATTGAAAATGTACGAATGCCCACACACTATGAGTACAAACATACATCCTATCACATGTGTAGTTTAGAGAGAGAAAAGTGTAGAAAACAATATCCACTGGGGATTAAGTTTTAGTTTTGAAATACGAAACAAAGAAAAAGGTAATATACATGTAAAAACATTAGATTGCGTCACTCGTCTGCGTTGAATATGTTTCTAATCGAACTAGATAGTATGTTGGGGTTGTTAAGCAAAAATGGTTAACACATACTTCACCGCTTTACTTTCTTCGTCCCAAGCTTCTTCTAGACATCTATCCATACTCTAACATTCATTTGAGACACCATGATATCGCTACATAGATTCCTCAAACATAATCACGTGTCTCGGTTCTTTCCTTGGTCGTACACTTGGCTAGATCGGGATGCTTTGATCAAACAACATATCTGAGATGACGGAGCTTAGCTCTCTACACCCATCATCAGCATCTTGACTTAACCAATGGTAAACGTGCCGCAATAAATAGTATTCTGGCGGATGGAAATTGATTTGGTGGTTCTCTCAATCCAATAGCATGTGTGATAATTTAGTGAGTGCGCATCTTATAGCATTGGTACTAAAGAAGAGAAATGTTGAAATGTCTGTCCAATATCGACTTTGAACATGTCAGATGGTCTCCTTACTGTCACTACCTTCCCTTGGTTGTTAAGGTTATTTTCCTCATGGATACTTTAGAAAAGAGATTTCAAAGTTTGTTTCGAACAGAGTACACATTTACAGGGGCTCATCTATACCGATTTGAGTGAAATGCAAAGAACAGTAAAGCTAATATAGCATGAGGCAAATAACCATTGGAATCTGATTGCTATAAAAAGGCTAATTAACGAACGATCAATTACAATTGAAAAAAGCGGATTTGTGCAAAACGACATAAAGTTTTTCTGCCAACACGTTATGAAATTTGCCATACCACGATTTATGCTGTCAATGTCCTGTCCAGTTCTGTAGTAAGAAGTCAATGACACATTTCAAGGCTTAGTGGATTCGCAAGTACGTTTCTATATACTCCCATTACAGAAAACATTACAATTTCTTTTAATTTAGGACGTGTGGCGTGTGTGGTAGAGCGTTGATTTTTTTAATTTCGTTCAATGGCAGTATTATCTGTAACAAATTATTATCTGTTCATGCAACGAGATAAAAATCGAAAGTTGTTTTGTTCAAAGTAATGCGACTTGTGCTGAATATGACTTCTCTAATCCTCTGCGAAGAATGCATTCGTATTACCTTATTACCCGTCATCCATATGAACAGGTGTTTGTGTGTAGCTAGTTGGATAAACCAACATACTTACAGTAAGAAATATGTACCTACTATGACAGTCTTGGAGAGACAATTTCAAAAAGTAAATATTTTTCTTTTTGCACCATAAACAATTAAAGATGTACAAAATGTTAAATATTCTAAGTGATTATCTCAGAAATCTTGAAACTGCTCTAAAAGTATGGCTACGTCTTCTGTTTTCATCGAAATTGACTAAAAGTAGGAAGGACTGTGCTGTCCCATTAACATGTTGATTGCTAGACTGTACTGTTCCATTAACATGTTGATTGCTAGACTGTACTGTTCCATTAATATGATGATTGCTACACCACATGATTCTGGCAAAAAACGAATGTCAAACGTTTCTTTGAAAACAAATCACCTTTAGTCGATCGTCATTTTTAATATAGCATGCGTGTGTTGCTGGGAGTGGCAGGCTTTTAACACATTTATAGTTTGATCACTGACAATGTTAAAACAAACGCTAGTGTCGATGAATGTTGTCAAAGATCCGTGCAAGAACATATTCAGAAAATAATTTACACATCAACAAGATCGCACATACATCATCGTGTTACATCTAGCCAAAGCTTACAATCCAATCAGTAGTACCAACGAAGGATCGGATATGCTACAGAAGAAAGTAGCGTTGGTGTTTGATCTATTGTTCGGAAAGTTCAATGCTAGAAAAATATAAAAATGTTAAACACTAGAGATTAGGTTCATACTGGAGAAACTAAACACACTTTTGATAATGGCTATTTACCGAAGTGGACACAGAATTGTTTTGTGATCGACCTGTCCGTAAGAATGTTACAGAAGCTTTCTTGCTTGCTCTGATTACAACAAATGACAAATGACAAAGATGACTACCAGCACGATAGCAAAATTATTCTCGATCAATGACTACAAAAGGGCATAGAAATCACACACATGCCGATATATACTGAATTATTTTATCAGAGTTCATCCGTCCAAGAATCGCAACAAATAAGAACCACGTTGAATGTGGTGTGTAAAACGTGCTACAAAAATTAAATCGCCTTTTCTGTCGAATCCGTGTTGCGTATTGTATCATTGGAGATGTGATTGGAACAATCTGTGTAATCGATAATTGTAAACTCTCTTACCCATTAGTGGTTAGTCGCTAAAATATATCGACACTAGTATCAGCTGTAGCCACGCTAATCACAACATGTCCAGTCACAGCAATCTTTTGGAACGTTTAATAATTTATCCTTTGACATCCAGGTGACTCCTTGGAGACAAGAACCCTTCAACTATCAGCACTCAACATTTTTAACATTACCTAGTGATAATTTTATTGATAGGTTTCCTCAGCAACAGACCATATCATTAAGCAGTGAATCCGTTGCTAAAAGTCATTGGTTTTCCATATTTGATTCCATTTGTAGCTGATTACAATTATGGAGGTAATATTTATCACTTTCAACAAATCATTGTGATTTATCATTATCTTCCTGGCAGTAAATCATATTGTGAATATTAGTATAATTATATAATATTAGCATAATATCTTGGATACAATATTATATTTTCGAACGGAAAAGAGTAACCGTGAAACTAGATTTTCGGAAAAGATACTTCATTCAACTGTAATTCATGTATCATGAGTACAGCGGTGTGGCTCGACAACGAGAATATGGTTGAGGAGATATCTGAAAATCAGACTTTCGCATGACTAACCATATTTTTAACACGAGGATTGCACCGCTTTTGTTATGTATATTTAATTTAATTATTTGTTTCATTAATTTTATTTTTTGCATTTCATTACATGCTATTATAAGGTAACATTTTACGCTGGACTTGACATTGTCCAAACCTGAGTTCAGTTCTGCTTAACCTGATTGCCCTTTTCATTTTATTGACTGTAGACAACTAATATATAACCAAATTATTTTCTATGTATATGGGCTTAATATCAGAATCATTATTTAAATAATACAATAGGTAAATAGTGAATTATACATTATCCAGGTTATTGGTTTGTAAACATCAGGATCATTCTAGAATGTTATTTTCCATTTGGTAATGGTTTTGTTTTAGAAAATGCTTATTGTGACCTGAGGTCAATTAAAGAACTATATAATCTTGTAATTGTGAGGATTTGATATCCGTGCTCTAACGTCTAGCACTTTTATGTTCTATCATATGTTGTGACCAGGAGATTTGAGTTGGATTTTTTATTCAAATTATTGAATTCAAGTGTGTTATTTATTTTGGAAATGGAAACGTGTTCTGATAAAATTTTTGGATAGAGACATTCACTGTAATGTATAGTAGATTCAAACATCAACACTTCTATAGCTATCACATACACATCATCGACTTCAGTTTGCGGATTTTTTCTGAACTTTTACTAAATAGTTTTTAGGACTTTAAATTACTAGAACTCGTGTCTGTAATTCTTGGATAATTTTAAGAGAATAGACTCGTAAAATTTTAAAAATGCAGCATTAAAAAAACCAAACCAATTGCACCAAAATACTTGCACATAGACTACTAAAAGACTCAAATAAGCGCTAAATAAGTCAGTGTATATCGAAAGCATTCCTTCATTCTCATTGACAAAGCAAGGAAAAGGCTGCAGGCGACACCAAAATCTCTTCAACACTGAATAGCCAGGACCAGAAAAGTAATAGACAAAAACACTGTCAGAGATTTGGATGTTTTTGATCATTTAAAGAAAACATTATGCACCGAGATTTTTGTGAAGGTTCCAAGACAAAACTTGACATTGGTGAAATATGACCGACGATGAGGAGGAGGAGGATGAAAGAGTCTCAGTGGGAAGAATTTCATCCAATGTTGTCCTTGACCTCATCGGTTCTTGTCGAATTTGAAATCAAAGAATAAACCAAAGATCATATTGGTTTGAATAACAGTTACCTTTATCTAAGAGATCAAAGTTCTCAAAATTGACACCATCAATCCAGACACACTTGGACAGCCAAATAGTTACCAGCATAATGGATATGTACCTTTAGCGATCAGTGAAGTGGAAACCCGGTGTCATGGGCTAAATCAAAGATACAGAGATGACGGACGATGATTCTGCTCATCATGTTAGAATTAAAGAAAGTCAAACAAGGACATTGTATAGACAAAATTGATCTTTTACACTTGGATATGTTGTTGTAAGACAGGTATCTTTTTTGTGTGTGGATGCACGTCCGAAGCTGAATTGAAGTATTACCTTGTTCCATTTGATGACTTATGTTAACATGTACGGAGTAATACATTGCGTATGACGAGTGCAAGTCTTACGTAAAGATATAGATGACATAAATCAAGTTCCGAGCAGTTGATGTCAACACCACCTTCACCATTGTCTATGGATTCCGATCCGAGATCAAAGAGCATGACTTCCAAGGTTAGCTGCCTAAACATTTATTTATTGGCATTATTAGCAATGATGTCCTCAACTGAAGTACTGATCATAAACATTTATTTATTGGCATTATTAGCAATGATGTCCTCAACTGAAGTACTGATCAAACCCCTTTCGAGTTCCAGCACATTAATGCGTCCAAGGTAGAAGTGATACAATATGGCAAGAATTTGTGTATGAGACCTTTTTAACCTAACGTAGATCAAAAACATTACTTGTCGTATTGGACTCTTTTTTAAAGCCACGAGATAATTGAGAACCAACAGTACCAATGGCAATTTATACGATGGACCAAGACAGACAATGAGGTGGGATATTTCCTCCTATGAATTAAATACAACTCTGTGAGGAAATTTAGTTTACAGTTGCCCTCCTGAACACAGTGAATGTGATACAAAAATGGAAAACGTAGACTTAGATGAGGATGATGTTGTCCTTTCCGAAAAGAAATCACAGTAGTTACAGACCACAATTCCAAGCGGAGAAAATGAGAAACATACATTCATGATTTTATAACAGCCAGAGCAAAGCACAAACCTTGTATCTTGGTTTGATTGCCACATGCCTAAAAGAATTACAACCCTAACCAAAGAACATTTATTGGGTTCTCAAATTTATCATCCGAGTGATGAATATTAAAGTAAAAGGTTGGAAAAGTATCTTGGAAAAAGCATGGACACTTATCTAAGAAGACACCATCTAGAAAGAATGGCAAAAAGATATCAGAAACTATTCTCTATCTCAGCTGACTTCCTAGTGACGAAACGTACAGGTTCTCTCTTGCAAATAGAAAACCTAGATTTCTCGTCCATTGTCTTTTCACCATCTTGCTTGACAGATATTTTGTTTACAGAAAATGTCAAGTGTGTAATCATTGCATGTGAAGATGAATACCTTGAAACTTCCATACCTTCTGACTAACAGTTCGTGCACAACTTCTAGGAATCCAGTAGTGTGCACTACAAATTAACTTACACTTTTGAGATTATGTCATCAACTCAGACACATAATACCTCTTTTTTTCACACGGAAACGAGATTTAGTCCTTCGCTTAATATATTTTCAAGCTTAATATCTTCATGAATTTAGGAAATATTAATTTCATTTTTACAACTTACAGGTTACTAATATCAAGAAAAAATTCCAACACTTCTGGTATCGAGTATTGTAGTTTTTAATAATCGTTGTCAGACAACGAACGAATGTAATTACTCGTAATTTCAACGCTATGAAATGCTGGTGATAGCTTAAATTTTACATAATATTTATATGTTGATTAGGCTCTCTTCAATGAATATTTTATAAAGTAAGCTTCTTGCCCCAGTTTACTAAACATGTCAACATATAATAGTTAAAAAATTTGCTTTTTCAAAAAAAGTTTCAGGTAATTAAATTCAGTCATAATATCATGGAATCTTCTCAAATTAATCTTGTTTTGTTTATCTGATGGAAATAATTTTATCAACCTGTCGAAATTCCTGACCTCATCTTCCAGGATATAAAACACACGCGCGCGCTCAGACCTACCCACACCCACCGATTTATAATTTAAATTGTCATTTGCACTAATTCATTTAAAAGCATTAAAAGTACGAGCAATATTTCACTCATTTCTAATAAATATACAAAATTAAATCCCAATATTGTCAGATTTATCTTAAATAAACCTTTGCATGATCTCTTTTTTAAATTTGAGAAATTTAGTGAAACCGGGGACTGAACAATTTTCTTTTGTAAAATGCTTCAGTAACACGCCTTGCATTTTTAATTCGAAACCTTCGAAAATTTGTATTTAAGAACCAGCTCTATAGAAACTTTTGGTCTTCTTTTTATCCAGGAAGGCAGAATCAAATTAAATTCTGATATTTAATAAATTATCAATGTTTTCAACTGTATCTTATTTAGCGATAAATTTCTAACTGGCTTCACTTATGTGCTCCACTGTCACATGCCCTATTTCTGTCACGCGTAATACAACAGTACATTCTAGTAATTGCATTATTTCTTCGAAAAATTAAACTTTATGAATCTGATAATCATTTATCGAAGAGAAAATTGTAGGAATTTTACATTTTCCAATCATACATGAGCACAGCCACGAGTCATAGACGCTGAAAGCCACAGCAATTATTCTCATTTGATTCTCATCAGGCGCATTAGATGTGACATTTAAGAAATTTATGGATATCACAAAAGTATGGACTGTTAAAGTGGTCCGCAACCCAGACTTTATGTCTGTTGAGAAAACACAGGTTTGTTTCTAATTGCGGTATCAGTGAATGACAAACAGCAATGGTAAATAGGCAAGTCCCTTGGCGCTTTGGACAATTATATCACAGAATCTAAATCTCATATGTGCAAAAACAACATGTTTCTTGAGACCACATGGGACCACTTATAGTTCCCAGTTTGCTTCTAGATAAAAATCAGTCAAATTATATAACAGATTTGCAAGATGATTTTATGCAGTTTGGCCCCAGAGCAATAGGAATTTTAAAAATGAAATAAATAATAATCATGGCTCTACCAGAATTTTTCTCGTTATATTTATTAAAACTGATTAAAATCAAATCATAACTTTATACAAAACTTCCAGCATGCTAGTGTTCACCACAATTACTAAATATATAAAGGAGAGAAAACTCACGTATGTTTTGTCAAATTTCGAAACTGTAATCACCCTATTTATTTACGCAATTAACAGAGTGTCAGCACCCTATTTATTTACACTATTTATTTACATAATGAACAACCTTATGTTTAAAAAAAATGCAAGGATATCCAATGTTTGCATAAAATACCGCACTAGGAACCGATGACAGCAAAGAAAACGATGGAGCCATCAGACAGCTGATCATAAGGATAATTTCCTCTTCTTCTTTTTCTGTGGAGTTTTATTGTTATTATTATTATTATTATTATTATTATTATTATTATTATTATTATTATTATTATTATTATCATTATTATTATTATTATTATTATTATTATTATTATTATTATTATTATTATTATTATTATTATTATGATTATTAATGGAGCCTATGTTATCACAGCTGAAGCGTTCACATGCAATAAAAGCGAAAGGCATTTTTTTTTTTTGCTTTGCAGGAAAGAGTCCGAATTTGTGCTACAGCAGTTGCATTTGTGTAATGACTTGGCATTAAACGGTTCTATACAGAAATTTTAATTTGTGTTACAGCTTCAGTCTCTACTGTTATATACAATGAGAAAATTAACCATGTTTTCTGTCAGGAAAATATCTTAGACCTAGTCATTCCAGATAGAATTAACTATGTTTCTGGCATCGAGAGAGTCTTTACTCCATCTCAAGTCAACTATGTCTGGTTCTAGCATAGAGAAATACTTTGAACCATTTAGATTTGACTCTAATGGTTTTAACATCGAAATAGGCTTTATTTCTAGTTAACAACGTATGGATCTAACATCGCGAGAAACTTTTCTTCATCTCGAGTTAACCTTGTCTGGTTCTGGCATCTGGAGAGTCTTTATTTCACAAGGAGTTTCATTGGAGAATACATTTGTTTTTAATAAAGTTTAACGGTTTAACTCTCAAAGGTAATTCTATCAAATACTTTCATGATACAAAATCCTAATAAATATTAATTATTTATATTGAATTCAAACCAAACAGCTATGAAAGGTGAAAGGAAACAATGATCATTGATACACTGTGTTATTTAAAAAAATTTAGGATGGGCATTTAGATCCTTAATAACGTTTGATCAGAAACCACTTCATGAACTAACTTTATATCAGTCTTCAATAATTGTAACTTTCTTACAAATCTGTAGCGGAAAAAGGACAGAATATGGTATAACTAAAGACAACAATCGTGTACAGTTATAATTCTTCACCAAATGGAATCGTCTAATATGATAATCATCAGAGTAAAGATTATGGCGGAATTTAGACCGGAATTTTACAGAATATAAATTTGCATATGAAAATGTGAAAATCTGCATCCTAGTGATCATAAAAATATTACCAACAAGTGGTCTCCCGACACGGCGTTATAATAATACTTGGATCAAACAAACAACCTGGTTTTCTGACAGACTAACTGGTGTTTACGACTTGCAAATCTTGAACGCTATACGTCCATAAAAAGGTTTGTCTTCGATCTATCTTGTTTCAAAACATAACTACCAATACATAACAATACACTACTAAACTACGTTTTAATTATCGTTATTTTTATAAATTGTTCGAAAGGAAGAGATTTACAAAAAGATATTTTTTACAGAAAATTACACACATACATCCATAAAAATGAGAGTATAACAGGTCGCCCACCTCTGCTGCATATGAGTTATGATCTTCGTTCATGAGAAAATTATATATATATATATATATATATATATATATATATATATATATATATATACATTCTTACAACAATAATGTAAAATAGCATTGTGCTTTTATATTTACTGCAGACATCGCCTGAAAATTAAGATACCATCTCGATTCTAAAGCATTATTAATCAGGTGTTTGTACAATGGCCTGGACACGCCCTTAATTCTCTCATATCAACTTATATATATATATATATATATATATATATATATATATATATATATATATATATATATATATATATATATATATATATATATATATATATATATATATATATATATATATATATATATATATATTAATTCTTTTTAAATTAACTCCCATCCCTTTCCAGCTGCACGTTTTACGTAATGTCATATATATATATATATATATATATATATATATATATATATATATATATATATATATATATATATATATTGCTGAATGACTCCCCTACAGCATATCCTTTTCTTGCTTTAAAGTAGTACGTACCAGTCTGAACCAGGATAATAAACATTAAAGATAAAATATCTACGAATAAAAAGATTTTTCACTTCATGAGGAAACATGTAATTTTTGGACGAGCTGCTGTGCCAAATATGATTTTTTGGACAGATATTGTTATTAAAATGTTGCATCTGTTATAGATTTACCTTTGTACATTTGAATAATGCATTACTAATTGACTGTTTCTCTGACTGACAAAAACTGTCTTATTCATGTATTTTGACTTTATTTGAGAATTATTTTATTCTCATCGATTAATTTCTGTCCGCGAATCATGTCATTTTGGCGAGTGTTTGCATAACAAAAAAGACAATTCGCTGTATTGCTTTGAAAATATGGCTAAATTTGTGTTTTTGATTGATCCTCCTTACAAAATGCTAAAGACTGCAAAACATGTGTAACATGACAAACAATGAAATCGAATTTTGCTTTTGCTTTTTTAATCCAATCACGTTTCTTCTTTTTCTTATCTATTATACCGACTACTTTGATTTTTAATAGGCTTGAATTTGCTTTGAAAAAGTTGTATTTTTCCCGAGAGATTGAATGAAAAAATAAATGGTGAGAGAATAATACGAACATTCATAATCGTGATCAGTACAAGACACACATACGCAATCAAACAAATGATGTCGATTTGGAAGTCATGCTAGTAGTACAGAATTTATTATAGTAACCATTTTTCTTAAAAAGAAAATACTATTTAAAACTCTGTTAATTACTTGCTTCCTCAGGAATCCATTAGGTAGAGTTACATATCACTCAGTTAATAGGACAAATAGCGTTGGCTCGTCATAGAAGAAGAGTTTTCAAAGATATATTCAAGTCCCGTACTCTTCATCTGCCGTGTCCAATAACACTTCTGTTGATAATATGACAGGTGACGTGCGACCCCTGCAGTTAGTTGTCCTTTTTTGAATTACTATTCTATTCTATTTATTGGAAATCATGGTCAATATGGTTTGTGTCTGAACCAGTCAGTAATATATTCCATAAAATATATTTACTGTAAAGGATATTAAGCCCCAAAAAGTGACACAGGGCATCAGCGTCAAATAAAATCTGCAACAACGATTTTAATTATGGCTGTGTTCAACCAAATGCAGCTCCTTACCTGTGAAACCATATTTGGTACCATGTACAGCAGTGGCTTAAGAGAATTTATTTCTATGGGCCGATCCAGAAACATCGTTTAAGGGGGGCGTAGGCAAGAACGTGAAGGGGCTGCTGGAGAGAACATCAGGTGGGGAAAATCCACGAAGATCATGCATTGTAAGAGGCATGGTGAGCACCATATGACTATAAAGAAAACTTTATTGTGGAAATGTTCCTGTTATTCCACTCTCGATTTTGAGGGTAGGTGGAGAAGACGAGGCTGTTTCTGCAAATACCCAACCCCAATGCCTGCCCAACCCAATTCCATCTATCAGATTGTCTCAAATAAAAGACCTACGATAAATTCCACTGGGATTAGGTTTTCACACTGATCGGAGCTATCCTTTTATCATGGTGGATGCATGGAGGAATTGCGAGGATTCTATATACATGCCCTGTATGGCCGCAAATGTAAGCGCATAAATTGAGCCCCTGTTATGTAAAGACAAGAATGCGCCTTAAAGTCTGAAGAAGTCTAACAGATTTGCCTTTCATTTCGTATTGCATCAACCACGCAAAACGTATTTAAATCTAGATGTACTGTTACAAAATGTCTAAATATTGTCAAAGGGCACGTGATACAATAATGTGCGAAAACACATTTTTATGAATGTTTTCGGGTGATTACATCTTGAACATATTAACTGCTCTGTGTGACACCTAGCATATCATTCATTCCAGATTAAATTTTAGTGCCAGAAAATCTTGGAAATTAAATCGATATTGCAGATTTTCTCATTCCGAAAATACTAAAAAAAATAACTTAGCAGTTGTGCTAAGTAAAACAATAAGAATTTCTTTTTCATTCTCAATTTGTCTTTACATTTTAAAACTTTTGTCTGGTCATACTTTTTGCACGAATGAAACTAATGATCAATTGCTATTAAATTTTGTAAATAATGTGACTTAATTAGTATAGATTCGTTGACACAAAACATGCGACTGTTGCCATCACGTCTTAATTGATCATACTTTACATGCATAATTCGGATGCTGTTCATCACTGTAGAAAGTATTTAATTCACCAAGTGTGATCTTATCACAGGTAAAGCATTATAAAACCCAAAGATCGAAAAAAAATTGATTTTACAAAACACAGAATAATTTTTGCATTAAAACATTCGACTGCTGATTTCCCAATGACCCTCTAAAGGTAACAAAAAGTTAAAAAAAAAAACGCAAACCAACTAGTGCACGATTTTACTGCGCTAAATGTATACTTTATAAAACAAACCAATGACAAAAGGTACAACCTTTAAATATTCAGTTCTTATAATATATTATATGGTATCTGTATTAGTCAGTGGACTGTGGACGCGTTATTTTTCCACATCATTTCGAAGATGACCAAGACCAATAAAGTGAATAAACAGATTCTTTGGGATATTGAAACAGTGAACGCTCCCCAAGGATGTGATCATTCTCACGATTCCTCCTTAAACCTAAACACAGAAATGGCGTTTAATTACAATATTACTCAATGCTCTAAGTTCTTCAGAACAAAAATTGTTTTCATTTTTAATTTCTTCATCGAAGTAAACTCTATGACATTACGTAAAACGTGAAACTGGAAAGGGATGTGAGTTAATTTAAAAAGAATTAAAATATTGAAATATATTACATATGTGTATTTTTGTCTTTAACTGATGACGTGACGCAGTACATTTCAGGTAAACATTAACAAAAGGAAAACGGATTAATATATTTTTAATATATAAATATTTTACACATAATAAGACAAAAAATGCAGTTTAAGTATCAGAAATACTTATGAAGCAGTTGTACAATGATCTGTTTAGTATATACAAAAAGTGTTAAATATTTACCAACCAATATTATGAACATGCATATAAATCAATTACAACCTTTAATCAGATATTCGTACACACAATCCATTATACTCCCCCAACACGCACATACACGCATGGACTCACATACACACACAAAACACGAACAGAAACAAACATGCACGTACATATAAGGAAGAATGGATTTATATTTATGCATATCCATGCAACACCATCAATCATGCCTCGCAGTTGAGAGTCGTTATTGAACGGGTGTAAAGAGGTGGGCGACAAGTAGTATGTAGGTGAGCACGTACGAAATTGGAAGGTCACATGGTCTCCACCCCAACCCCAACCCCTCGCCCCACATAAAGCTGGTTCCATAAAAATAAAACAATATGAAACTAAAATAAAAATGAGCATATACATTGCAATGAACAGAGAATATTAAGTGCTTTTAATATAATCAGTTTTTCTGGACTGAAAACACCAATATATACGCTAAAACAGATTCATTAAGTATAATAAATACCCTGCTGAATACATCTGTAGTCCATTCAATGTATAGTATAGAAATGTTGAGTAAAGCAACTGAATTGTATTTTAACATCAACATTTATTTTAATTAAGCAATATTAACGACATAAGAAACAGTTCCTGCTTATGTATGTTTCAGGTTAAAGGTTTAAAGGATGATAGGTTTCAGGTTAATGGTTAAAAGGATGATAGGTTTCAGGTTAAAGGTTAAAAGGATGATAGGTTTCAGGTTAATGGTTAAAAGGATGATAGGTTTCAGGTTAATGGTTAAAAGGATGATAGGTTTCAGGTTAATGGTTTAAAGGATGATAGGTTTCAGGTTAATGGTTAAAAGGATGATAGGTTTCAGGTTAATGGTTAAAAGGATGATAGGTTTCAGGTTAATGGTTAAAAGGATGATAGGTTTCAGGTTAAAGGTTAAAAGGATGATAGGCTTCAGGTTAAAGGTTAAAAGGATGATAGGTTTCAGGTTAAAGGTTTAAAGGATGATAGGTTTCAGGTTAATGGTTAAAAGGATGATAGGTTTCAGGTTAAAGGTTAAAAGGATGATAGGTTTCAGGTTAAAGGTTAAAAGGATGATAGGTTTCAGGTTAAAGGTTAAAAGGATGATAGATTTCAGGTTAAAGGTTAAAAGGATGATAGGTTTCAGGTTAAAGGTTAAAAGGATGATAGGTTTCAGGTTAAAGGTTAAAAGGATGATAGGTTTCAGGTTAAAGGTTAAAAGGATGATAGGTTTCAGGTTAATGGTTAAAAGGATGATAGGTTTCAGGTTAAAGGTTAAAAGGATGATAGGTTTCAGGTTAAAGGTTAAAAGGATGATAGGTTTCAGGTTAAAGGTTAAAAGGATGATAGGTTTCAGGTTAAAGGTTAAAAGGATGATAGGTTTCAGGTTAAAGGTTAAAAGGATGATAGGATATATTTCGATCTTCATTCTCCACATTAATTTCCAGTAACAATAACTTTCATTATTATATTTAATACATATCCATTCTTACAACAATAATGTAAAATAGCATTGTGCTTTTATATTTACTGCAGACATCGCCTGAAAATTAAGATACCATCTCGATTCTAAAGCATTATTAATCAGGTGTTTGTATAATGGCCTGGACACGCCCTTAATTCTCTCATATCAACTTACATTTAGCCATTGTCCATACTGGCTTGAAGCGTCTAGCTCCGATGCATCTTTTGGCCTGTCTTTTATTTAATATTTGTCCGCCTTCGTAATCAAAAAAAATCTTGTATGCACAGGCAGATCTTTCACAAAGCACAATTCTTCTTCTGGCTTGTGAGTCTACGAAAGTTTTTTGTTTGCATGGAATCACAATCTTCTACGGTAACAGCCGCAGTTGTTCCAATATGTTAACGTTATTCATGTACGCTGTTTACAGTTTGTCTTATATCCTCTATGCCAGTTCAAATAGTTGACATGTGGGGGGGGTAGGCAGAAAGTTGTGCTTTGACGAAGAAAATGCTGGTTGACTTTACTGGAATTTTATATTTGTCATATTATGCATAAATGCTCCTTTAAAAGTGATAGAGCACATCATTCTTCGTTGTTTGTTTAACAGTACCGAAATCAGTCAATCGAAAGTGTTTTTGAAGCATTTTATATTTATGCAAAGTGAAGAGGAAACTATAAGACCACCCCATCCCACCTGAATCTATCAATTCTTACTTACATATAAAGGAATATGTATCCTACTCGAAGTAGCTTGTCTCTAAGGCGTAACCAGACGGCAGTATTACGTGCTCTGTCAGTGCCATCTGTTTTCGAATTGTGTGAATAGCTGACTCTGTACAAATAAATAGGACATTTTCCACTTAACGAAATATCAGTTTACAATATACTGTCTCTAAAGTGTTGAAAGTACTGATAAAAGAGAGCCATGCAGCTGACACTAAGTGGTGCTTCGTGTTCTGGTACTGATTCAATGGTTTTCGACAATAACACACGTAACTGACAAGTAATCCAGTAATGCCAATGAGCTGATATGTCCAATACTACAGAACGGGAACCTGTCATAACAGAGATATTTGGGTCTCATCCACGTATATTGTGGGCAGTAATCGTCTATTCCCAAGTAGTGAAAAACTGGAATTACCAGTGATGAGGATTAATTTATATTGCTTGCGAAAATACTGTTGAAGGAACGAACTGAATTACAGTTTTGTGATTTCGACTGTTTGAAGTCTATTGCATGCTAGTCCTTTTGCATTTTCGAGTTATTCCTGTTGCAGCTTTTTTTGTTGACGATCGTAAAATTTTTTGCTAATGAAAATTACCATTAGTATGATAGAAAACCAATAAAGTATACGGTAAAGAATATAGTTGAATTAAAACACCAGAAACGGATGTATGATGTAGGAATATGGTGATGGAGAGAGGTGGGGTAGTGCAAACACGCCTAATCACGAGCGCCAAACAACCGGGAAGTTACCTTGAGTTCGTTTTCTTTAAAGAGTTAAAATTATGCCCTAGGACCGTTTAAAATTTAAGAGTCCCGGGCTTCTTCTATAGGTTTTCCACGGGTGGGGGGAGGGTTCCATTCCACAGATTTCTCGCCTACTTGTTTACGGATCAAATAAATGATAATTCTGTATCTACCACTAAACAAATCCATCAACGTGTTTGTTATGGGGTGGCTTTTGGCGTAGTAATATTTCGGCGTTTAACATTACCACACAGCTCAGGACAAGACTGCGGACTAACTTTTCAGTATTAAGCATCTTAAACACACCTGAAACTACGTCACATCATATTCGACGCAAAGAAAAAAGAAATACATCTTAAGTCACACCACTGTAAGTTACCTTCAAAATGTTAGACTTGTTTCTCGAGCTGAAAAAAAAATCAAAATAAGATTTTCATCACTTGAAGATGATAAAATATTTTCATTGTTTTCTCGATAGAAAGTCTTGAGGGACTTCATTTCTATGCTTCATTAGTATCTCTTATTTTGTTGAAGCGGACCAAACAAAAAGTGTATGCACGTCATAATTAGTTCAATGGAATTAAAACATACACAATTTAGTGAGTAACTAGATCAGAGAAATAGCGAAATGAGTAACATGACTTGTACGGTATTTATATATAAACTACAATGCAATAGCAGCTCCGTGCAGACCATACATTAATATGCATACGTATATATATATATATATATATATATATATATATATATATATATATATATATATATATATATATATATATATATATATATATATATATATATATATATATGCTGATATATTAATAATTCTCCATTACAAGAAAACACTGTGTATTAAAAGTTCTCCATTGCAAAGCGATTTCAAAGATACGCTTTGACAGCTTTTATCTTCTGAATAGTATGAAGTCGACATTATAATATTTAGTTGCGACTTTTGTCTTCTATAAGAAATAATTCCAAATAATAAATGTTTCATTACATTTTGCTTATAAACAATATTATTAATGAGCAATATGTATATGATACGGCATCTCTAGTGGTGTACTGCCAAAGAAAAATGTGAGAGAACACAATACAGAAGTGAGAGAGTACTTGATATTCGTTTGCGAGAGAAGGGACAATAGAGAACACAAAAAAGTTAAGGGAACGCGAAAAAAGTAATGGAACTCCGTTCTCACTCGTTCCCATAACACTACACCCCTAAATATATCTAATCACCAATAAATAACATATATAACTACACTGTCTTACTTTGAGTAGGCAGTAGGACCTCAAGACACGGTTCCATTTTGATGATAAAGAATATCACCAGACTATTATGAACGTATCACAGAGCATTTGTACTCAGCGAAAAAGCTGACTTTCGACAATTATCTTGTAATATAAACTGATTAAAATAAAATAAATCGTGTTACATAGTTCAGTTAACGAGATTAAAATGAAATAAAATAAACTGTAACATAGTACGGTTAACTAGATTAAAAATAAAATAAACTGTGTTACAGAGTACAGTTGTCTAGATTAAATATAAAATAAAATACACCTTGATACATAGTGCAGTTAATTAATTGCGATGTATATTTTGTCCATACACGCGTAGAAAATAGTTTGCATAATTTACAATCTTGAAGCAGTTATTCGTAGTTAAGCTTTTCTTGATAAAAAAATTGCATTATTAAGGATATGTTCGCAGAACTGTTGTACCACTGTGATCTGCATATTTTCGGTGCATCGTGCCATGTCCTGGCAAATAGTAGAGCAAATCGTTGAATGTTGTACTGGTATTACAACACCATAATCTATTCCAAAAAGGTTGACATTGCACACGGTATCCCTGCTCTCTCAGAAAAAAACTAGTGATGGACTGATTGATAAAAAAGCGCATAAATTATTAAGACAGCTTGTTGGCAAAAGGACCTAAAGGATGATAATAAATATAATGGAAACTTAATGCTCTCGTAACAACGTTTATATTCTGCCAAAACTTGGGAAATGTTTGTCTGGACTACAAATATGGTCTGAGATAAACAATGTATTTTACTGTTTTCATTAATTTGAGTGAGTCATTCCAGTTGCGACATTATCAAAGTACAGAATTAGATCAATGATATCACGTTTTAAATAATGCTGGCAGTTCCATTCAATTTGTTTTGGTTTCACATTATTTTCCAAGCTCGTTGAAATAACAATACTATTGTGTGCAAAATTAATCCTTTACAGCCAGTGTTATTCCGCATCTACCCATTTCTAGAAACTAATAATCCGTCTGATGTCAACAAAACACTAGAAACTGTAAATGCGGTGGTAAACTAGCAACAAGATTATAACATTACCCATGCACTCTGATCTGAAAATAGTTAATAAGAAGACTCCATTAGAGCTTTCTGACTCATTAATCAAAATCTTTACGTCCCTAGCTACGAAATATGATACACGATGCCGTCTATCAAAAAGGCGTTATGAGTGGCACGAAATTAAACAGCCGTACAAAATTGAAGTCTATAGATAGACTTACGGATTTTGATTACTGATTTCTAGCACGTGAAACGTTAAAGATCGTTTTCTATTGACGAAAGAGCTCGAAATGGGACCACATTAGGAGGTTTTCTGAACGTCTCAATATGGAATTTTAAATCAACTTGTAAAATGTATGATTCCAATGTATTTTTTGAAGTTATGATAAAAGACTTATTAATGAAGAAAGAATGCTGATTACTGAGAAACCGTTTACTTTACATTGCGGTCAATTGTTTGAAAATTCTTGATACGTGTAAGGTTTCTTTTCTAAGACTGATAATGTACATTAAATTTCGATTGAACCAAAGTTTCCTTCATATCAAGTCCAAACAAGCCATCTCCTAGAAATTACAGACTTCAATTCAGAACATTAATTAAATTTTTTTACTTCGTTATCATAATACGGACTTTCCGGTTAGTTGGCGTTTATCTGCGAGATTAATCAAGATTACAATCGTTTCTTGATGCAATTTTACCGCGACTTTAAAATGTATTAAATGTCTATGAGAACCACTGTATAAATGCATTCCATCTGCCCCTCCCCTTAAAATTAACATATCACAAATATCCAAGAATCTTGGGCATTATTGATTTCTTAGCAAGACTTAACATATCGACTTACCTTTAGGTGAAACTTTTGGCAAGGTTTTCATCAAACATTTCATGTTATTCCAATTGCTATTGAAATGCGAATGCATGAACACTAATAGTGTCATGGATACTGACATCACATAATTTTAGATATTAGGCGATATTGTAACACCCAGAACAAAACCACAGACTAGGTTGAAGCGACAGGCCACATTAAGAAAAGATGGCGTGACCCCATTTTACTTGTAACTGGGTATTTGCCAGTGGTTTATGTCGTTCTACCATACCAATCTGCTGTGATTTTTTTTTAATCGGGAAGAATAAAATGCACAAAGTTGGCACAGCTATCTACGATATGTAAAATCTCCTTCCAATTTGAAAATTTTCTTATGTTTTTGTTATACTCTAATGTAGTATATACTCTAATGTAGTAAGAATAGCATCGAACAATATTGGGCCACACAAGTTGTCTCTCTCTCTCTCTTTTCTTCTCTCTCTCTCTCTCTCTCTCTCTCTCTCTCTCTCTCTCTCTCTCTCTCTCTCTCTCTCTCTCTCTCTCTCTCTCTCTCTCTCTCTCTCTCTCTCTCTCTCTCTCTCTTTAGGAGTTCATCTCTAGTATTGTTAAAATGATTTCCAAACACCTTCAGACTGATTCCTATTGAATCCCATTTTGAGGATTTGGCAGACTATATATAGAGAAAAGGCAACCATCATGAACCATGAATCATCACGTTGTGGCAACCTTTATGTATCGTCTAACAAATCTAAGTATTCAAACATTAACCAGATGTCAAGCATTTACGAAATTATTAATTAAAATAAAATTTTAAAATTAAAATAACATGATATTAATCATCTTTTTTAAAAAACAAACTAGATTGCTGCTCAAAAGGTGAAATAAAATTGAATAGAAATTTGATTATTTCCTTTAAAACAATAAGCTTGAATCACAGACTGAGCTTGAGTATATTCATAATTATATGGCCTAAAAAAACAGCTACAAAATAATGGAAACTACTACTGACAAAAACGTTCGTCTGAAATATTTTGCGTAGAAAACTATTATTACATATACTTTGACGGATCTTCGACGTGTTTCCTACAAATGCTAGATACAAGCATATTCCTTGACTTGCGATAAACGTTTTGTATCAATTGCACGAAAAATGAGTACCTGTCAATATTTACGATTCTAAGACACAATTAAGTCACCAAATCAAAGACTGCCATATGATTATTTCATTGTCTGTGATGGATTAATCATTACACGCCATGGAAACCCATCATCAAAACCAACTCGATAATAAACAAGGGCCAATATTTAATTAAATTGCAAAATTTAATAAATACTGTTTGTGATGTAGAGGAGATTATTTCAATGATAAACTGTTCTAGGCTATCATTTATTTACATAGTCATGCTATTAAAAAAGTTGTCATTTAGTATATTCAGAAATCAGTGACGTCACCAGGGGGTGCGGGGGATATGGACCGCACCGGGTGACACAATCAGAGAGGTGACACCAAAATGAATGTCTATACAATTTGTGAATTTTTGTGCAGGAAGGAGGTTTATGGGGAGGGGGACTATCATGAGTTATCGCACTGGGCTACACCAACCCTATGGACGCCACTGTCATAAATATCAAAATTTCTTGTCTGGTTTTCTTTCTCTAGTCGAAATCTTATTATATGTTTTTAGAAAATTATCGGTACTCAGTCTAATTTTTTTGTTAGGTTATTTGTACGATTAAGTGAAATACTTACGTATTAACCCATGTAAAACGAAAGAAGAATAAATTTCCATAAACACCTCGCAAAAGCTAAGAGAGAACTCTAGGATGACCTTTTCCTAATTATATATATATATATATATATATATATATATATATATATATATATATATATATATATATATATATATATATATATATATATATATATATATATATATATATATATATATTATAACTTTATATTAAATACTGCAAATTCAGATCTTTATGTGAAATATAAATGTTTATAAAAATGTGAACCAGTTGGAGCCGTATTGTTGGGGGTTGTCGTTTTCGACTAGTTTATTATAGGCCTATCATTATTAATTTCGTTCACTCAATGGAAGTGACATTAATTTCGAATCGCTTTTTTCGCTTGCTGACGAAATTGTTTATTATTTTAAACAACATTGATTTTCCCAAATCAGGGTATGTTTTTCACTAAGTTTTATATGCACAAAGATCGCTATACTTCATCGTCAAATTTCTGCACTTGTGACTTTGCAATTCACGAATCATTGTAAAACCGGGCTTTATAATAATCACCATTACGATTGTAACTATTATCATTATATCATTATCATCGTTGTTTCTTTTAGCTGTCACTATTATTATTATTATTATTATTATTATTATTATTATTATTATTAGTAGTAGTAGTAGTAGTAGTAGTAGTAGTAGTAGTAGAAGCAGCAGCAGTAGTAGTAGTAGGATTATTATTATTATTATTATTATTATTATTATTATTATTATTATTATTATTATTATTATTATTATTATTATTATTTTTAGTGTTGGTGGTTGTGGTTGTGGTGGTGGTTGTGTTTTGTTAACAAACACTATAAATGCTGTAGAAATTTATTGTTTCTGCGAACTTGTCTTTTTGGTGCTTTAATTCGCAAGACTTTTAATATGTCTTGATCAGAGAGAATTTCAGACGTTTTAAAGCTAAATATATTGCATAGCCAGGTACCCTCCAAGAGAAAGACATTCTATATAATTAGAAGCTTATATCGACTGCCCTACTATGCTTTGATGAAAACAGTCATTGACAAGAATGGAGGCCCACAATCTTAGCTATATCGTTGGTAAGCAGAAACAAATATTGAACGACCAAAGAATTTGATTAACTTGTATTGAGCGTTTGGGAAAACGTTTTCACTATTGTACTGAGCTAGGTTAATGATTTTTACATTGCTTTCATTTCGTATAATCACACATTTACCATCTCATGCCTTTGAAAATTGTCTGATATCTCAGCGTTGATACTTCATCTGTAAAAAAAAAGAAACTTAATGTTTATTGGTCAAGCCTTTGTCCAGCTTATATGTCTGTTAAAGGATGGGAGAAATAACACCGACATGACGAGAACGCGAAGAAGTGAGTCGAAATGTTCCTAGTTTTAAAAATTATGCTAATAACTTATTCTCATATTCCAATCTCAAAAAAATGTTCAAGGTCATTGGATAGTTAGTATTCCATGAATGTGTTAGACGTTTTCAGCCTTTGAGTCAACTGTTTTTATTTGCAGTTTTTCTCAGTCTAAAATGAGTTTACCTAATAAAATACTACGTTTCATGCACCCACCTTAGAGCACCTTTCTCTCCCGTGCTCATTAACAGTTTACCCATTCGCGTATGTTTACCAGCGACAACAGATATAGGTGATCCAAGTGTGCCGGTTGTTGCTATTGGTGTGAATCTCAGATCTTGATTTGAAAATGAGATCTAGTAATACACACACACACACACACACACACACACACACACACACACACACACACACACACACACACACACACACACCATCGCGGACTCTGACATAAAGTTGTATTGACAAACCCTCATATCCACTAGAAAGTGCATTGGTTGTACCAAACATGGCATAATTTATATGCTGTTCACGTGGTTGTAGATGATAGGTAGTCTCCAGCAGCACACAATCAAACTAATTATATAACGGCTCGGTTAATAAGAAAAACCGCCAAATAATAAGAAAATAATTTTCACATATAATGTCCTTTTGTATTCTTTGTATATTTTCTAATTGTAATAAATCGCCTAGTACCAAAACTCAGTTAAGCTGAAGAGCATTTTATGTCCTTGGATTCTAATTATATTGTAGAGTTCACAGATAATTTGAATGAAAAGAGCAAATAGCAGACAGACATCCAATTTTGTTCGGTAAATTAATGCAATTTTGTTCGGTAAATTAATGCAATTTCCAATATTCAATATACACGAAACTACTCTCTCTCTCTCTCTCTCTCTCTCTCTCTCTCTCTCTCTCTCTCTCTCTCTCTCTCTCTCTCTCTCTCTCTCTCTCTCTCTCTCTCTCTCTCGCACATCTGAAAAAAGTTGCCTTACATTTTGTTTATAACATTAACTACAGAGCCTCATTTTGAGTACGTAGCAGTTTGGGACAAATAACAATATTTTAACGAGCATGCATACCCAAAACGGTATTCAAAACTACAACTACTGTGTTTCAAGTATACATGGGTAGTTTCAAATGTAAGTGTTTAAAAGGAATAGAGAAAGACATCATTATGAATACCTCCAAAAATACAAATATGTGTACGTGTATTCAGAGCCCTCTGTGTGTGTACTTATATTCGGAGCTTTGTGTAAATGTATTCAGAGCCTCGACTGTGTACGTGTATTCAGAGCCTTGTGTGTATGTGTATTCAGAGTTCTGTGTGTGTGTATTCAGAGCCTTGAGTGTGTACGTGTATTCACAGCTTCGTGTGAATGTGCATTCAGATCCTTGTGCATGAATGTGTATTCAGAGCCTTATTTGTGTGTACGTGTATTCAGAGCCTTGTGTATGAATGCGTATTCAGAGCCTTGTGTGTACGTGCATTCAGAGCCTTGTGTGTAAGTGTATTCAGAGCTTTGTGTGTGTGTGTGTGTGTGTGTGTGTATATTCAGAGCCTTGTGTGTACGTGTATTCACAGCCTCGTGTGAATGTGTATTCAAAGGCTTGTGCATGAATGTGTATCCATTCACAGCCTTGTTTGTGTACGTGTATTCAGAGCCGTGTGTATGAATGAGTATTCAGAGCCTTGTGTGTGTACGTGTGTTCAGAGCCTTGTTTGTGTACGTGTATTCAGAGCCTTGTGTATGAATGAGTATTAAGAGCCTTGTGTGTATACGTGTGTTCAGAGCCTTGTGTGTGTACGTGTATTCAGACCTGTGTGCGCTTACGTGTATTCAGAGCCGTGTGTGTACGTATATTCAGTACCTTTGGATTCTCTTAAAAATAGTTTGCTTTTGTATCTTAACATATGTTCTATTGTCCTTGTCCAGGAAATATAATGTGCGTGTTTGGCATTAGTTGCCACAATTTTCAGATTCCCTGCATATTAGTATCGACAATTTAAATTAACATGTGCAATAAAAAATAATTAAGAAGGGTTAACGCAAATCCTGTGTCAAAGTTTATACCGGTAAGGATGGCGGCAGCGACAAGTAAGAAAGAATCCCTAATTATTTTTCAATTTCTCAGGTGAGACATTTTTATCGCCTTTATTCCTGCTCACTTTCTTTTCATAGAGATATTATTTATAAAAGATTAAAACTATATTGATAAAGACTTTGATTTGTTGCGTGTACACATGATATTACCTTTTTGCATTTTATGAAAATTAAATACTTATATCCACATAGTGTAATCCTTTTTTCTAATAAATACATCGACATCTTAAACGAAGAACGACATACATACTTTAAATCTAGGTGAAATTGGCAAAGCTGCTTTCATATTATCTTTGCATTAGTAAATAACATTAGTGTGTGTAGCGGGTTTAAAGCATTTGTGCAATCGTCAGCCAGTAATATGAAGTACAAATTGAGCATCTTCGGCACACCTGTAATACAGTCGTATTATTGGTACTTTGAGGAACATCTACGTACTGTTTGCAAGTTGTATCGCACAATTTCAAGATCCGTATTAAATTCATATCCCCAAATTTCTGACCCATTCAAGCATTTAATTTCATTATAGAATACAAAATTTTAAAAGCATCGTCTACACTAAAATAGGCAAATATCATTTTGATAATTAAATTCAAAACCCTTCTAGTTTCTTCCTTTGCCTGAGCCGCTTATATCTGCTTTAATTTTTGTCCAAAATGATTTTCGAGTGAAAAACAAAAGCCCGTATATTTTTTGCTGTAAGGCACATATTCAATACATCTTTCATTGAAAATCCAGATCTCCTTTTGCTTAATATATCCCACATTTCTGAAAACATTGATTATAGTTTTATCTAGATTGACCATCATACCAGTTTTATCACAGAAACGTTCAATGACATTTATTTCTTATTGTAGGTGCTCTTTTGTATCAGCAAATTTAGTAACATCATTAACATAAAATATTGTAAAATATATTCAATATTTTCTGAGATAAATACACCTCTATTGCATTCGAGCTTATGCTGTGTAATCCAATCATTGATAAAAAGGGAAAATATGATATGGCTTAAAACACAACCTTGCCTTGTACCTAAATTACATTCGAATAAAACGAATAAACCTGTATGTGTTTTGATATAGCTTCACGTTTCTACACATCTCTTAAAATGTTTACTGTTTACTATTCATACCCTTACGAATTCATGACGACTTTACTTTCAAGTAAAGAAATTATTCACTAAGAATAATGTCAGAGTCATATATCTCGAACACTTATGCCATTCAATAAAGACTTAAATTATTCATTCCAGTTATGTATTGGGGGGAAGGGGAAGGAAGCGGAGAGATTTCGTTCAAATTTATGCTATGAGTGATGCTTTTTATTCCTGTTTTAAAAGACACCAAAGTCGAGGATTTATCCTCGACTAAGTTAATTTATACATTTGGGATTCTTTTATGTACTGTTCCTTGATAATAATGATAGATTTAAACTCTGATTTATACTTTCTATATAACTTAAGGTCAGCTTTAGTATTTGGGAATCCAAAGCGTTGTAAACGGTAGTTTTTTTTATATTTTGCCTTCTATCATTCTTTATCCAGCCAAGGAAGTTGTGTTGTTACCAAATTAGGCACAATGCCTCTAATTTAAACTATCAAATCTTTTGATAGTTTAGGTAATTTTCTTAGAGAGAAGTCAGAAGGTAGACGGCCAAGGCCTACAAGGGGTGTGGGTGCAACTAGGGATATATCCCCCCCGGGTTTGGGTGCGTAAAGGGGTAACGGGACGAACAACATTTTTTAATTGTATAAAAGGAACATTTTGCTTAGAAAATGTTGAAGATGGCCGTTGAATTTGTTTTCTTGGGATGGGGTTGGTAGCTGGAATGTCAATCGCGTGGATATGATATGACTTCTGTAAAATCTGTAACAAGGTAAATAACCGCCTCCATGACCTATCGTCCAGCATTGGGTGAAAAAGGTGACCAGTGTTGAAACAAAAGGAACACTTGCCATTGCCTTTGTAACGAGCAATTGTAATATATAAAATAGAATTTCTCTCACCCAAAAGTTTTTGCGCGAAAGAGAGCGCGAATACCAAAATTGGTAGCAACTGATGGCATGCTTGTTTTAAAAAATGCAGGATCTAATTTTGTGTATATATTTTTTATTTTTCTTCAGTATTGTCGACTACGTATAAATTATAACGTGAAGTGTATGTTAAGGCAAGTTGTTTATGTCATGGATTTATACATTTACTGGTAAAGCGATAAATTTAGCATGAAAACATAAACAATCAAGTCACTGTCCTATAGGAGCCTGAAAAGTTCCCTGTGTCATGGACGCCTGATAAGCTCCTTAAGTCAATGGCGTATACACTCATCATCAAAACCATAAAAAGCAAAAGCATTCTAGTCATATGGTATAGTCTGACAAGTTCGATTTGCCCCTATTGTAAAAAGCATGTATTCTAAAGCTATAATTGTGACAGTCCCTTTTCAAACTGTAGTTTTGCTCTCTCTCTCTCTCTCTCTCTCTCTCTCTCTCTCTCTCTCTCTCTCTCTCTCTCTCTCTCTCTCTCTCTCTCTCTCTCTCTCTCTCTCTCTCTCTCTCTCACACACACACACACACACACAGAGTAATATGTCATTATTAGGTCGCCGTTTTAAGTTTTTGATCAACTTCAAAATCTAAACTAAAACTGAAAGGGAAGAGCCGCTGTGAACATCTTTCTTGTAAACTCTTATCCCGTAAAGAAATATATCATTGGCATATGGCCGTATGTGAGTGAAGTCATACCACATACCCATACCTAAAGGACCGCCGACCAATACTATTAATGGGAAAGATACGAGGAGTCACGTGCTTTGCAGGCCCCTGGAAACTTGTGCTATGTCGAGCATCAAGTAGACTGCAACTATAATATAGAATATTTAAATTCAGATATATTTAACATCAATATTTTGCAAACATTTTTCACGAAATTATCAGCAGACACTAAAACAATTAAGACAAATTTACATGCGTTAAGGGCAGACGTACAAAAAACTGACTTTTCATGACGTTCTTTGCTAATAAACGTGTATTTGCAATAGGTTCATTGAATCGATGTCACGAATATTTAAATTAAGACCAATAGACACGCCCATGACATACAGTGGCATGCTATCGAGATTATACTAGAGGGCATACCGAACTAAGGAAAAAGAAATTTACCTTTGGCCCCATGCATTGTATCTCAGGCCGTAGCAAACCACATGTATTGCCTTCTCTGTGTAACCTCATAGCACTCCCATATTCAAGACAACTGAAGAAGACTGGGTCTCAAATAGGCATGAACTATATCAACTATCAGCTGCCTTGCCGTTACCGCCAAGGCACTCCCATTGGCAAGCCTGTAGCTTATGCCTATAGTCACGCCCCCAGTCATTCGTGGACAGATCGTTTTCAGAACCAGTCTAGCTTAAGGTGAGAAACTTTTTAGGTCATAAACCAGTGGCAGCGCGAGGGAATGAGGTGTAGGCAATTGTTACTGTGCGGCGGGCCCAAGAGGCAGGGCGGTCGCAGCCATGAAATTTTTATTTAGTTGACATTTTCACAGTATTTCACTTTCCTCTTAGTGTAACAAGGGTAATTATTTACAAAATGAGGAGTGGAGTAACTGACATACAAACTAGTCTCTGTAGCAAAATAAAGACTCCT
>JAEAOA010001668.1:1157500-1217500 GCA_016746295.1 Potamilus streckersoni | reverse complement strand
TGATACATATCGTGATTACCGATTTCTTGATTTGACATTAAAAATAAAATTAAAAACAAATTTAGCTACAAGACGCGCTATTTGTAGCAATAGTAGGCGCGGTTAAGATCATTGAAATAAAAGTAGTCTTAGAATATTGGTCTCATTTAGAATATTTGTCTCATTTAGAATATTTGTCTCATTGAGAATATTGGTCTCATTTAGAATATTTGTCTCATTTAGAATATTGGTCTCATTTAGAATATTGGTCTCATTTAGAATATTTGTCTCATTTAATTCTCATGAGACAGTCTGCATTAATCAGAATTTACCATATTCCGTGCTTCTCAAGTTTTGACGAACAGTAACGATGATGCAGTAGATTGCTCACGTCTTTTTAGTTACATATATGATTCCTCAGTCGTCACAGCGATTTAAAACAGCAGTGACTCTTTAACAATCGGTGCCAAGGATCAATGTGGCCAACAAATAATGTCATATTTTAGACTCCGACCTATCTAGGAAACAATTTTTTTTTGTGAATGCATGTTTATTTTTGTTATTGTTTATTTATTTATTTATTTATTTATTTTTGTTGTTGTTGTTTATAAGTTTTCGATTTAATTATGAAGAGGAATAAGATAATACGCCATAGAAGGGGAAACTGGAAATAAGGAACATAATTTATGTATTAACTAAAGAGACACATTCTCTAACGTTTATCTAACACATGTGTCGCTTGCAGAGGGACGATACTAAGTTTGGCGAACGTAGTTTGGATTTCCCTGAATGCATGCAGTGAAAATCATCTCATGTATAAACCATTTAGTGCATTTTTAAATTATTACCATTATATACGACAAAAAAGCGTCTTTTTCTTTCAAACAAGGTACAAATTCACACCATAAACGCAATATAATTTTTATTTGGAAAGTAACTAAGATTCATGTGTTACGAATAGCGAAAAATCAACCCCACAGAAAAAGACTGGCATTTATATATCAAGTTGTAAATACCAAAGTCACTGAGATATCTGAAACAAATTCGTTTCGTTTAAAAAATTAAATGAATATTTCCGTTAAATTTTTACACAAGGTTCTGTAATAGTCATTAAATACATTAAAGATTTTAACCAGGTATATTATAATGAGTCATTATACGGCGCTCTGTTAGGCTGTGTCGTCTCTTCACGTAGTTTTTGTCTCATAAACACACTTGGAACCAGGTGTTTGCCAAATTTAAAAAAAAAAAACACCAATGCCATTTTCTAAATTAAAAGGAGGAATGTTTGCTCGTGCGACGTAAAGAACGATTTGCCTGATCTAATTCCAGTAGAAGTTGTGGAAGTATGTAAACAAATGCCTGCTATGGACAAATGGGGGGAAAAAAGCCATGGATTATGATATTCAGTAGTGGTAGAAGTAGTTCGCTGCGCAGGAATCAATTCTAATTAGCCGATAGTCGTTTTAGATGCCTCATCTATTGTGGATATGATGTTTTGTCTATTCATGCCGACGCCGAATTTAACCCACTAATCGACAGGGCAAATGCTTTGACAGCACACACGTGTCCTGGACAAGGATTTCTATTGATACAAACAAAAGAAAAGAAAGTAAAATATTGGAGGAAGTTGTGTCATGTGTCTAATATTTTTTTTTTCAAATACTATGAATGACATTGATTTAGAGAACAAATGCTGGAAAAAAAAAACAAATAGCACGCGTTTTGCGGAATGAAAAGAGACGAGGAAATTAAACAATTATGCAAGGTATGAGACAGGATACAGTAGTCTAAAACAAAGGTTAACAAAAGAAATTCGTGCAACAAAAAATAAGTATCAAGAATCCTATCAACTAGTTTCCCTACTCCTAACCTGAACAGTAGTAGAATTGACTAGCAAATGTTAAACAAAAATGTATATGCTTTGAAAATATAACAAATGGAATTTTCGATTGATTATCAAGGACAAAAACAAAAGATAGAATAAACTCCATCGGCTATGTCCGAATGGCTCTGAAACCGGAACGAGTCAACTTGTAAAATTTACAGCAGCAATCAAGCTTGAACAAATTAAAATTGATACGAAATTTAGAGAATAGCATATATTTTTTTTACGAAAGGAAGTATGAATAGCATATATTTTCTTAACAAACTACCGCTCCGGTGGCCTCAGTGGTTTGAACATCCACCTCGGACAAGGGAGGTCGAGGGTTCGAACACCGGCCGAGTCATGAAAATAGTTCTAGCAGCTGGCAGGTGTTCAGCATTGAGAGGTTAGTGTTAAGACTGATCGGCATAACGTGATGATAATATGACTGGTTCTGGTTGAGACATGATTTTACATGTGCTAGACATCACTATAAACTACCACACTGAAATATCGTAGATATGACTCAAGAAATTGTTAAAGCTACGTTACAAATCCACACACACACACACACACACACACACACACACACACACACACAACCGTAACATAATTAAATGTATTTAAGTGATTTATGACCTTATTGGCTTAAGGCACTTCCGTATCCTGCATACAAATAAAAATACAAAATTATCGGGGACCCCGAGTGGTCGAAAGCGCTCTCCGTTACAGATCACTGCCATCTCGCCTCTTACCCGGTTTCTTCCTCCACAATTAATACTGGCCGCCATGTATAGCCTATCATGTGCGGAAAAGTGGCGCTAAGCCCAACAACAAGAACAACAACAACAACAACACACAATTCCTTGAGTTTATTTCGATATGAACAAATGCCACATATTAGTTCAAGTCTGATGATCAACTCCTGTCAAGCAGACCCCAGCCCCTCCCCTAAAAAATGAAATACCCCGAAACAAGACTTGAGCGGTCTACCAGTCAAAGATGGTCTCTCTACCAATCGTTTGGGCAACCAGTCAGCTGACAAGCGTTAAATTAGCAACCATCCTTCGACAATTCATATATTATGCTTGAAATCGCACTTAATCTAATACAGTGTCAACATTAAATCCTTCGAGCAAGTTTCGTTTCGAGGAAATTAGTTTCTAATAAGAGAAAAGTGTTAAACAAGGAAATGTTGTCAATCTCAGTTGAAAGTCTGGAAACAAGTTCGTCATTATCATTGTCATTGAGAATTGTATTTAAAAGTGTGATAGATGAAGCGATCATTGCTTTGCAGTTTTGGCGAAAGTCGCAATTATTCATGATTGCATCTTTGAAAGCTGAAATAAAATCTAAAACATCGGTCACCGCTTCTAAACAGAGCTGAGACACAAAAGAAAATAGAATACTTTTAAAAAAAACATATCATGTTCAAAAGACATGTATTAGTTCTACTGATTTCCCAACTGGATCTTTAGATAAAATTGAAATTAAATGAAGCACAATTTGTTTTAATAGAACACGCGCTTAAGATAAATGAAAGAGGTGCAACGTTGAATTTTCCCGATATGGCATCAGCATGCTACGTGTAAGGCAATTTGTATTTATTATGTTTGACTGAATGTCCAGTGATTTGTTCGTAAGTATTCCGTATAAGAATAAAAGAAAAAGAAGAAAGACTCTATAGCAGACTGTTCATGACTTCATAATAATGAATGGTCCCCATGGGATTGATGCGTGTTTATCAATTATCCCCTGACTGTCACATTTGATCAATATATCAATCCTAGCGTATGTTTTATATTTCGAGACAAGGATCATTAACGAAATGAATTAAAACTCGCTAGTATTGATACACGACATTACCCAATTATCAAAGGCCTAGGCGATGTATGTGTTTTATTTTGAAAGATTATAAAATAGTTTATCCCTATAAGCAACGGTATGAAAAATATGCGATGGTTAATATAACCAGAAACGGAAGATATGTATCATATGAGAACAAAATTTAATACTTTTTTTCCTTTAATAGATGTATTAGCATGAATCTAAAATAAATTATCAGGAACGAAAGATTATTAGGAAGGCATATACAGAGACACACCTATACACATATAGATAGATGGAATTTCTTTCCAAATACAGAGTAGTTCGTGAGCAATGTGCCATTCAATATTCCTTTTCAAAACTATCATATTGTCAAAGGGGAAATATTCACGCATAAACTGAGTCTCGAATTCGTGACCTCCCTAATTTTAGATGATTGTTCTTACTGCCTCGGTTATCTAAACACAGTTCCCTTGCTTTTTTTTCAAAGACTCATCCTTGAGTCACCGTTATCCATGATCAAACAGAGCTGGAAAAATGGCGTTTAACCCTAAATAACAACATGTCTGAAACCTCTGTCCTGATTTACAGATTTTTTTTACAACACATGATTCAATTTTTATAAGCTTAAAGTCCAAAATCATGTTTGCTTATAACGTATCTGTGATAAATTGGCGGCGTTCAAACACACCAACCGCTTTCACAACGGTTCGCTGCCAGGGAATGACCTCCCGCGGTGTAATTTACCCAGTGTGGATAGATAGAAAGAGGAATGTAGGTCTGTGAACAAGTATTTTGAAGAAATAAACACAACGAGCACCATTTCAATGAACAAATATAAAATTTAATTACTACATAATTTAAAATGAAAATAAATTAAGTATTTGGTTACAAAAGAAGGAAAAATGTACTAACATGTACTCAAATAAAAAGACAATACAAAATTCTTTTACTGTTACGATTACTGTCAACGACAGAATTCTATCTTCATTGCCTACGAGATGTGACCTTTGAGTGCAACGATGAGTGACTTCATCACCTATTTAATGCGGACATCGAGATTTCCGTTCGTCCCTGCTCTGCCAAACTTTGTCTAGTTGTCTGGTATTGGACTCTTTTCAGTCGAACTTTGATTTTACAATCGTATCTGGCCCTAGATTCTGGCTCAGACTTTGCTAAGGTATATTCAGGAAATCTCAGAAGAGTTCTAGGAAAGCTGTTTTCCTTCAATAAATAAAATGTCTCGCAATAGACAATAGATCACATTTCCAAGAATATCTATAATTTTACATTAATTCGGCTCAGAAAACAAAAGGCATAAATTATGTCGCATTCACTCTTTGCTCCCTAATTCCTATGTTTACATATACGGTCAATACCTGTCCTGACCTTAATTGGGGTCAAGCTAGAGGTGGTAATTAAATTCCACTCGGCTAAGACTTATAAGCCCGTATTTAACACCCTTTGACTTCCTACATTAACTATTTAGCAGTGTTAAATTACATATGGCTTAGACCCTCAAATCTTCTTACATTAACTATTTAGCAGTGTTAAATTACATATGGCTTAGACCCTCAAATATAACTATTCTAAAATAGTTTACTTGATCAATTAAATATTACAAACTAGTATATAGAGATACACTCAAGTGATTAATTCATAAAACTACGAAACATTACCCATCATTTATTAAGCTTAGTTCATGAAAATTTCTAAGCACTCCTATGTATTAAAGATTCAATGACATGCAATCTAGTCAATTCTTTCAACGATCATTCAATTACATGCAACATTGTCAATTCTCCAAATGAATTGATAATTAAAAAAATCAAAGAATAAAATGTTATGACTAACATTTCACTAAAGCCCTACAAAATGAAATCATACATACATACATCATAACATTAATACATTTGCAAATAAATCAACAAATGAAATAACATATTAAAATCTGGAAACTAAGATTGCGTACCTTTAGCCGTTTCTTTATACGTCTCCGACGCACCTCACGTATAGTCTGTCTCCTATCTGAGACAACTATCCGGCCCCTTACTCAATAACGAATTCGGAGTCCAACTAACTTTCCTTGTGAAAGATTGAAGAAGATTTTTTCCAAAGTAAAACCTTTAATTTCTTACAGAGTTACTCACATAAATTACTATTAACCAATCGGAATAGACGGTTTCCTAAATCTGTTCCGTAGAATTTTTGGATTGTCAAGACAGCTAATCATGCCGTAATTAACGTTCTTTTGAACAATCACGTATACCAGGCTTCCCCCTTTAACCGGTTGATTTTGGGTAAGGATCTTATGTCATTCTCTTGTACCATAGCATATGACTCGGTCAAGTTTTGTCGCGTGAAACGAATTTTCTTTTGACGTTCAGAGATGAAATAAAAATAATCTAACTATCTCTAGCCCTTTCTACTTTAATTAAGTTGACTTTGAAACAATTCATTTAACCAATGCTTCTAAGAGTTTTCAAACTTCGACACATCAAAGTGTCATCAATTATTTGGTAGATGTGATATGATATGATATATGTCGATCAAGCCTGTAAACCAATGAATGAACCGGAGAATAGTCGAAAATACAATTTACAAATGAAGGAATAAAAGCTTTTGGTCTGCTGTTGTAATTTCTTGGCTAACATTATCGCTCTAGAGTAGTTAAATTTTCGTATAAACTCCATTTCTGTAGATGTTCAGTTTTTTTTTTAAAATGTAATTGTCATCCACAAATCACCATAGTAAAACGAAACACACAGAGGAGATACAACGACAAACCAGAGATTAGCAAATATAGCCGATATACATTGTATGACTTAAAGAAGAAACCAGGTCAAAAGGGATTTCGTTGAAGGTTGATTGGGTTGCAGGGAAAAAAACGATAAGATTTGTTAATCTACGATTTTTCAATTCGGATTGATTTCACTGATTATACTGCATGTAGATCTCAACAAGAGGTTGTCATCCACCATATTCGAATGAATCCCGAAACTGAATGCCAAATACATATTTTTCCGAACATTCTTATATAAAAGATGTGCTCACATCATTTCTGGATGAGGTATATGAAAAGACCATATTCATGTATCATCAAAGACTTTGCGCGGTATGGTAATCCTTCCTTTATGTTTTGGGTTTGTTTTTGGCTCTGTGAGTGTGTGTGTGTTTCCATTCTGGTATTCATACTGGCTTGGTCTGTAACACGACCACTTCGTGAAAATTCTCGAAATCTCATGCACACTTTTGTCCAGTAATAACTTAAAGTTCGAGTAAACTGATAAACCACTGAACAGTCAAGGTTTCACGAAGTTAATTTGCTAGTTTGTTAGTGAACGTACAACAGACAGGACATGCGTGAATTAGGCTCTTACAAACTATAACTTGAACTTCCATTAAGGTAGCTAAACACCGCAATTTTAGGTCAATGATGGTATTTAATTCATTGTTTTGGAGTATAGTTAATTTCTGTACGGACGACTTTCATCTTATTAGAGGTTTTTTTTTTTCCTTTGATGAAAATTAACTTCCTGCAAGAGATAAGCTAGTTGAAAACAGGTAGCAATCCCAAATTGTAGCCTTATATACACATGTTTTCGACTCTAAAATTCTTGGAAATCTTAAAATTAGTTTACACTAAAAACAATTGTGGTGGGGTTTTGTTTGGAGTGGGGTGGAGGGTATTGTACTAGAGCTAAACTTCACTGTTAATCCTTACTATATTGATAGTTTCGTGAGAGTTTGTAGAGAAATGTAAGAGGACACTGGCTAAAGATGGTCATTTTTTCGTTGTTGCTCTTAAATTTTAATTGTTACTTCAAGATTTTCCCATGCAGGATGAGATTTGGCTTTAAAGGTTACAAATACATACGTAAGTGTAACACAATGGTTCTACGTAATGATTCAGGACTAGTTGGTTATCTCATTAATGAGCGGTTCATTGAAATCTGTTTTGAAATATTGTACATATGTCATCGCGCCCTAAGTGTCGATCGTTAGTAAAACATATATTCATTTGATGTAAGAGTTAAAATTCCGCCCGAAGTCATCATTGCTTGCGTAAAAAAGTTCACCAACCGCGCTTCTAACATAGTGAAAAAGTGTAACTATAGAAATAACGCTAAATGTTCAAAAGGCATTTACTTTAAGCATCTTATTAACTTTGACGCCTTCTTTCACTTGCTGATTCTTTAGGATAGATTAGAAATAAGCGAAGCTTACAAAGAGCACAATTTATTTTGAAAGTGTACACGTTTTGAATCAAACTGATGAAAACGGCTAGACATCAAATGCGGAGGTCTTATAACAGGTTGTCAGATCATTTATATTAATCAAGGCTTATGGACTGGTGACGCAATCACATCTCCAGTTCCGTAAATAGCACAAAAATATGACTCATGACAACTTATGAATAATAAAAGGTCCCCTGTGGAGTGATCCATGTAAATTGTTTCCTGCATTAGCTATCACGTTGGATCATTTATTAATGTAAGAAATTTACTGTGCAATATAATGGGTACCTAAAGATCGCTCGAAGTAATATTAGTGAATACTCACTGGAATAGAAATTCCTACCAATAAGTATTTTCACTTTATCCATTCACTGTGAAAAATAACAACATGCAAGTAAAATATGTATGGACTATGAACATTTATTATGATACACCAATTCCTGTCAAACACAGAGAGAGAGAGAGAGAGAGAGAGAGAGAGAGAGAGAGAGAGAGAGAGAGAGAGAGAGAGAGAGAGAGAGAGAGAGAGAGAGAGAGAGAGAGAGAGAGAGAGAGAGAGAGAGATAATGGGTAATACAGATTATGGTCAGTTTGACTAATCAACATATGAAAAGAGATATTTATTGCATAAGCTCCCAATTATTTTTTTCCCTATAACATATGAGCCATATCATTTTGAAACTTTGGGTTGGAATATTGCCTGCTGAAGTAAGTTATTTAATATAACGCTTTAATCTTGATAACAGTGTCAAATTTACAAGAAACACGATATTCTTTGAGAAATCAATAATGATCCGGATAGTTGATACATTTTAGCACACCCTGAAACGTATTTAGTTTAAATTTAATATAATATTATATTATTCTAATCAAACACATTTTTATGTTCATATTAAAATAGACGGATCAAAGCGTTAAAAAAGGTGCTATTTTCTGGAAATATATTGTTCATACACGCACATCATTTAAATTTATCTTTTAACACATTTCGTCTGTTTAAAGCATTGAAGTTGTTTGTCACTTTAATCTCAATCATTTTCAGTTAAGAAATTTTCCAGCATGTTAAAAATTGACATTATAAGAGAAGGCTTCATTTTTGTTGGTGCAATTAAAATATTCTACGCCATCGAAGAATTTACCTGAAAATATTTAGCAATTATGATCGATTGAGAAATATCAGATATTCAATTATTGGTAGAAAACCTTTAATAAATTTACTAGTGAACGTCATACCTACGCTCCATGTTACCGTTGGGTCAGGTAAAATACAAATAGTATGTTACTCACTATGCTGTAATAAAAGAAACAACGTTTGGAAACAATAAATCATTTACAAAATGATTTGACTATTTCTATGTCGACTTAGCTTTAATTCCGTATTTCCTCACTTACCCTTTCGAGTTAAACTGACAACCAACAAAGAATACAAAGAACACATTTTACCGAGTGAACCGGTTTCAATAAATGTACTGATCCAAAAGAAGAATTAAATGTCGACCTAATATTGTAGACTGTAAGGCAGACTGTATTAATCAATATTTCAAGACTTTAGACAAAGTGTTTTTTTTTTGTAGAAATGGAAGTTGACATATACGAAGAATGAGACAATATAACCAATGTTGCACGACTTTGAAATAATGATTGGATCCTGAGTTTTCCAAATTACTCTCAATATACATTTCGATTAATTAAAATGTTACTCATTGTTTTGCAATTTGTTCCCATGATTACTGAGGTGAATTAAACTCGATAGAAATGATATTTGGGAATCACCATGAGGTTAAAAATCGCATTAATTTATATTTGTTTATTTTGTGTGAAATAATCATAACCGCTTCATACATGATGTTAAAAATTACTTGATGCTATTAGAACTGAGGACACACACACACACACACACACATATATATACACACACACACATATATATATATATATATATATACACACACACACACATATATACACACACATATATATATATATATATATATATATATATATATATATATATATATATATATATATATATATATATATATATATATATATGTGTGTGTGTGTGTGTGTGTGTGTGTGTGTGTGTGTGTATCGAATCGTGATCCGCCCATTGCACAATAATACACATATATAAACACTCTAGCGACCGTCTGCAGTTGATTCTAGAACAATAATGAATTTCCATATATTAATCATTAGTGACGTATAAAAAATGTATTACTTATCCACATTTTCTAAATGAATTCAATATAGTACACATTTTCATCACACTCCTTTCTGTTTTCAGTTCCTTCTCCCATATCATGCATAACGCCCTGAGTGACCGAGTGGTCTTAAGGGCTCACCGTTACGGATCACTGCGTCTCACCTATGTCGGCGTGGGTTCGAGTCTCGAGTTAAGCCAATACGGGTACGTGAGAAAAATTGCCAGTAGCTTCTCGTGGGTCGGTTGTTCTTTTCGGGTTTTCCCGGGATCTTCCTCCACCATTTATACTGGCCGCCATGTATCGCGTGGTGAAAATGGCGTTAAACCTTACAACAGCAACAAGAACGCAGAAAAGTGGAGTGAGAGAGAAAGGGAATTTGGGCTGGATTAAAACTGAAATAAAAATTACACCAAGTAACCTACAAGAATATGGTTCGTCGTAACGATACGTGTGCACTTTCTTTGGGATTTACCTACAGCGCTTATCAATGATACAAAGTTGCAAACCATGTCAACATTATACAATAAAATCCTCGGTTATGTGGTACATATAATATAATGTATTTAATGTTTGTTGTTGTTTCTTAAACAAATTATGTTCTAAAATTGAAAATTATCAATTAAATATGAAAATGTCGAAAGGACTCTCTCTCTCTCTCTCTCTCTCTCTCTCTCTCTCTCTCTCTCTCTCTCTCTCTCTCTCTCTCTCTCTCTCTCTCTCTCTCTCTCTCTCTCTCTCTCTCATCGTAGCAAGATAAGGTATAAAATCTATCAAATGACGAACGTAAAGGATTTTCGTTAGTGTCATCCCGCGAAATTTCTGGACTTATGACTGATGTCAAATGCTAAGTCACACAGACGAGAGAGAGAGAGAGAGAGAGAGAGAGAGAGAGAGAGAGAGAGAGAGAGAGAGAGAGAGAGAGAGAGAGAGAGAGAGAGAGAGAGAGAGAGAGAGAGAGAGAGAGAGAGAGATTGTTTAGATGGTGTGGTTGGAGGGACTTGCAAAAAAGGCATTTTATTCACTGCCCATTGCAATGTTTCTTTAATGGTCGATTTGTGTGAAGTCTTACCAACCATGCAATGATGGAGAAATGTTGAGGAGAGGGTAGAGAGGCTTTCGGGCATTATAATATTAAATAATGTTTTTAGTCCCATATTAATAGATGTTTTGAAACATGAGGAAAGAAATAAAAAAACATTAAATAGATTACAGTATGTGTATTATTCCTTGCAAAAAAATGTACCGTTACAACTTTGTGTCATCAGTATTGCGAATACTGTATTATAATCTCATGAAGATTTAACATCTAAGCCATACGAAGCCCCAGTTCAGCTTTCTCCCCCTCTCCATTGCACATATTTCCTCGTATTGTTTTTCTAATGCAGAATATGTGGGGATAGGGTTGCCAGATGATAATTTGATAAAGGAGGGCAGATGGGTATAAAAAAAGAGGATTTTCTGTAAAAAAAATGGAAGACATTCAGAAATTAAATGATTTTTTTAAATTAATTTACTTTTTTAAATCATATTTAGCTGAGCTTCCAATTTTGGAAAGAAGTTCTTGGTTTTTTAACAAATAATTACAAAAATCTTTACATGTCATGTTTTTGAAGTTGTATTGAGTAAGAATTAAAGATTTAACTGACTGCACACTTAGTCTATTCCTCTCTTTGCTCCACTGAATATTAATCAGTGAAAAAACTCTTTCCACATTTGCGTTATGTGCGCTTATACAAAAATAAAACTCGCAGATCTTGAGCAGTTCTGAGAAACATTCAATGTTTTTAACACTTTTGAAGTAGATTGTCCACAGCTCGTGCAACTTCAAATCATAATATGCTTCATCTTCATCTGATTTCGATTTAAGAAATGAAATCAAGTTACAAAATTGATTGTGTAGCTTAACATCGTCAATCTCTACACCTCTGATGCCCAAGAACTCAATGCATGAAACTAAATCATCATATTTTAGGTTTTCGTTCTCTTTCAGCAATGTCATCCACTCAAAACATTTGAAATCTTCCAAGGGTATCATCCATTCCATCAAGTAATCTTCACAAGCCTTGTAAACACTGAAAAATTCGTTGCAAATGGACTCGGCTTCGTCATTATCACGAAGCTGTTCTCTTACGCTTAGTGGCAAAAAATTGTTGTTTCTTCGATTACAAAGCATATGAAGTAGGGATTGAAGTATCTTTGAAATTTCCAGAACGGAATTATATTCTTCTTCGACTTTTGCCCCAAAAAATTGCTTGGTAAATAGATATAAGAGAATGCGTGAACCATAAATATGCTTCTGAAGTTGTGTTTTCGAAAAATGTTTTTATTAGGTATGGTGTTGTTCTTTGGCTTAAGAAATATTCTTTTAATGCAGGATAGAGCTTCAAAATTCGTTCTACGCATGGAAACAGGCTAAGCCACCTTGTTTTACTGTGCCTTAGCAAAGGCTGATAATTGATTTCGACTTAATTGCAAAACTCTTTTAGTGCCTCTGTTCTCACTGTGTACACAGAAAAATAATTAAATATTTTCAATATTATTGACTCAATATCCAGTTTCATCAAATCGACAGCATTGCGAAGGCTGTTATGCAGAATATGTGCAGGGCAGCCGACTCCTAAAAGGTTTTCTTTCTCTAAACTTTCTTTTAGGCGCGTAAATACGTTTTCACCTGGGTTTCGGTCCCCCCCCAAAAAAAAATTACATTCGCGTTATCTCCAATAAATGACACACTTATGGGTTAATTGGTGTGTATTGAGTGTTTCGTATATAAGATTCGCAATCGTAAGCAAAGTTTCGTTCGGTAAAGTTTGTAAATCAAGAATTTTCGTTTCGATTCCATTTCCAGTCCAGTTAAAATATTGAATCAATATATGAAACAGTTTATCTGCACCATGGTTGCTGGCGTCTGTGGCAATAGAAAGACAAGAGATGTTCCTCAAAGTTTCGATGATTGCCGTAATCGTATGTGGAGCAACAACTTGATTTACTATAGCTTCCGTCTTAGTTTTTCCACATTTAAGATTTTTTGCCGTTTCGGAATCAGCAAACATTTTTCTTGTCAAGCTCGTTGTACATTCCATAGAATTGTATGACTGATGATGCTTTACCATATGGAAGGCTAGTGTTCCTTCTGCAGCATGGGCATTTTTGAGAGTCAATGAAGTAGAAGGTTGAAAAAAGTTGGTTACCTTAGAAGAAGAACCTGCTGCTCGTATATTCTTCTTATGCTTTTCTGTAGCTACGTGTCTTTCTAAAGCAATAGTGCTCTTGTTGCCCAAATCCACATGGCAGTCGCAAATAAAACATCTGGCGTCTAAGTCGTCTCGCCCGCTAGTAAAACACGGGTATTTGGCTCTTAATACTTCTGTAAATTTACACTTCCGCTTACTCATAATGACTACGTTAAATATAATCAAATATTTAGTAATTCATCACTAAAATTCTCGTCGCGCGAGCACAATATCTAATATAATAATAACCAATTGTTTCAAACAAATACCTAATTGCAATAACAAACACCGCGGTGCACGGGCTGCGTGACCACGCACCGACGCACCTCACCGGACTGGTGCGTGGTCTGCGTGGAGGCGTGAGCGGTACCGCTCAGACGCCCTGCCCCCTTTCTCGCCTCCCGCCAGTCCCGCCCAAAGTTTAGCAAAACGGAGGACTTACAGTAGGTAAGGGAGGACAAAACATGGAAAAGGAGGACATGTACTCCTTTTGGATACCATCTGGCAACCCTATGTGGGGAGGAGACAGGATTTCGGTGACTTTCTGCACAATGTTTAACTCATTTTGAAGACGCAAATTATTATTATTTTTGTCGCTATTCTTATTAGCACACCAACGATTGATTAGAAGAAATTCGGCAGAGATTTATAAAAAATAGAAGCAATAGCGTACAATTGAAATGTTACCTAATACTGGAACTATATTTATATATACGTATTAATACGCTATAGGCGGATAACAATTTTCTATACCAGCAATTTTTGTATATTTTAAAATGTTTTATACCAACAATTTAAAAGCAATGTTAGTATATATATATATATATATATATATATATATATATATATATATATATATATATATATATATATATATATATAGAGAGAGAGAGAGAGAGAGAGAGAGAGAGAGAGAGAGAGAGAGAGAGAGAGAGAGAGAGAGATCTGACAGAATTTCTCTCTCTCACACACACACAACACGAAACTGTGCTGTTAGACAAAACTTATATTTAACATAATTCAGATTACAAAGTGAACACTGAGCTGTCATAATAAATATTAAAAGAAGGTCAGGACATAGCATTATACAGGTTACCTTCAGGTTACATCTTATTCTCAAACAATTTCAACATCATGCAAATCATCTGACCTCATAGCTATTTTACCTATATGATGCCAAATTAAGAGTAAAGAAATGTAACAGCCATTTGCTGTATGCGATTTTAAATTTGCTTTACTTTCTGCAGGTAATCAATGGCATTCATTGATTTGTTGGACAAATATAGTCATCCACACAGAGGCGGCTAGTTGCATATGGGTTATCGGTGATGTCAGTTAAGCAGATCAGGAACAGACTTGGACCAAATACTGTCCCTTGGACTACAGCACTTCTCTATAGGAGCGTATCTTGACGCGGTAAAGTCTAATGGGACCTGTAGCTTACTGTCTTGCATGAAATAATTATTCCATCTCTAGCTATCTACTGTGATTCCATATTGTGCTACCTTGTTCGACAATCTCCAGTGGGGACATTGTCAATGGCATTGTGGAATATCTATTATTGCTCTATCGACTTGTGTTGCTTTTCTCAAAGTTTCTGGTAATGCCATCGTTGGTCATTAGTAGTTGAGTTTTGCAAGATCTTTTAGCTATAAATCACAGTGCCGGATTAAACCATGTGAAGGCTCGTAGGCAGTCGAAATATCGTCTCCCCTCCTGCAAATTATCTCCTGATACGTCAAGATCAAAAATAATTCCATATTAATTTGATCCGTTTTCACGGGGCCCCTAAAAGGCGTGGGCTCCTAGGCCTACTCTTTCTTTTGGGTTATCCGGCACTGCTAAATCCATACACGGTTTTCATCTATGGTGCTCTGCTTATCTCTTTGGTGTATTTTATGGACAACTATGATAAGTTCCAACATCATTTAAGCAACTGCAGTTAGTGAAACATGGCGATGCAGTTATTGTTTGAATCTTTCGCAGGTGTTGAAGATAGGCACGATGTTAGCATTTTTCAAGGAAGTCGATACCTATATACATTGCGGGTAGATTGTCGCATGGACTGGTTCTTTATTTTCTATTATCGCAAAGACTGGTGCTTTATTTCCCAAGTTTCTTTAAAGATTAATATTGACATCTTACCTGGACTACTTGTCTTCCTGGAATTTTGTCTTCTAATGCATATTTCCAGTCCTCTGATATAAATATGAATCTTTGACATTGGCTTAAAGGGGGATTCGCCATTATATGGGATGTAATGCATATATTCGTTTGTAAAGACAGATATAAATGGTTCATTCAACATATCTGCTTTGTCGTTAACAGTTTATGACTCTGCGACATCTGATTTTAAATTTGCAACACGCATGTTGTCTCAATTGTCAAGATCTTACATAATTCCAATAATTCTTTGAGTTACTGTCTGTTTCTGGATCCCGTTGGTTATCTATCATTTTTGAAGTGGCTGAACAAGACACCTGTACAATCACGGTCATGATCGTCACTGACTACATTTTTAGTACAAGACATTCATCCGGGTCGCTCAAGCTTTAGCGGATACAATTAGTGAAATCAGTTCATTATTATTCGACGGGAACTATCTTTAATTCCGCCACAATGGTTCTGGTTCTGTCATTATGACTTACGGTTTCACTGCTGGGAACTGGCTCACGCTCTTTTTGAATTTGGAATTTATCTGAGAGAAGGAACAGATCTACTTGATTACCTATTCAGAATACAGGAATTAACCAGAAATTAGTTTCTTACCATAACATTGTTCTTGAGGCTAGGGTAGGCAACATCAGCAATGAACTAATGTGAACTGTTTCTTGAAATAGATCAAGCAGAATTTGGAGGCTTGATGCAGTATGCCCCAGCTTCTAACTGAAAGACCATTCCTCCAAAGTGCTCGATATGACCTAGTTGGGTCTATATTGACAGTGTAACAGGATACCTTCATAGGTCACACAGCAACTTCGTAATCAATATGTTGCTCTACTTCCACAATCTCTGTGGGATCAGAAAAAGAGCTTCTCATCCGTTCATTGATCTATTTAAGAGTAAAAGTCACACAGGTCATGAAGGCATTCAACAGTTTATTTCAGTAACGGGTGTCATTTCATTGGATTATACATACCATTCCCTTCATTTGGATTTTTATACATTCACATTCCTTTGGAAGCTTATTATTTTGACGCCCCGAAAAGTACATACGACAAAATCAGTGTTAACTGACGCAGACAAGTTTAGAATAAAAGAACCCAAGAGTATGAGCAGTACAATCTGGATTAAATATCGGCCGCTGAGATGTCACGATGAACACTACGCATATTAATAAAACAAATTCGCACTACCCTATATTGTGAAAATTCCTCCAAGTGCTCTTTTCTTGAGCCCTAGTACATCGCCATCATTGTAAAAGACCGTGGAGATCGAAAATTTTAGTCGGGAAGTTTCTTGGTGACAGTTAAAGTGCAGATCATTAAAAAATAATGATTGAATAGACTTTGCTGATATAAAGGTAGTGTTAGATTTGAAAAGAATAATTTATATTTAATAGAAAGTGAGTAAATGTGCATACATGACCCGTGTGACTTGCATTATAACTTAAACCCATGTCTCACACAAAACTCAAGACTGCTTTGCATGCATTAGTTGATCATAGCCGGGACCAGACAATACGTCCCAAGCACGCAAAGCAGTTACATACCTGGAAGTGTGAGCACTGCTGCTTTCGTGGCAACTAACGATTACGTGGATTTGATATCTGTTCTCTCTATCATGAGTAGACAACTCACATATCAAAGGTAGACAAATCTCATCTGCCTTCGGTTTTATCGAGCATAATACATTTTAGCGATCTTAAGTGAATCAAGATACTTGGTTGTCTTTTTTCCACTAGGGATGACTGAATGTATAAGATAGTGCATGGTCTCCTAGATAATGTGATTCAATTAAGTTTTATGGAAGAAACATACTTTACTCTGCAAGTATTTTCCCCTACAGAAGTGGGATTAATGTGTGAGTGACGTATACTTTAAATAACTATCACTGTGTACCTTATGCATATTTGAGTTTTTTTTTTTATCCTAAGCTGATGTGTACTGTATATCTAGTGGGTTAACATATACGATGTTAGTAATGTACAGACATTAAGAAATTTGAATTTTATAATGTCAGATGGAATCAAGATTATAATTATTTTTCCTAAATAGTCCCTACATTTGTTTTTCATTACTTTACTTTTTAGTTTGTCAAAGTGCCAATAAATCATATCTTCGTCTAAAGTAGCTTTAAGTATAAAGTTCTTGTCATAGGTTATCCAGTATTATTTTTTTTTTAAAAGTCGGAACTGATAACAAAACAAAGTGCAATGGGTCACAGATTTCACTTCTGCACCAGCATCAATACCTCATTATTCAGTTTGCACTGCCATCAAATATACTTATACAACCACACATTACGCTCGTATTATAAAGAAAGTGTTTGTGTGTGTGTGTGATTTGGATGCCATATATATGTAGCACCCAGTCATAATGTCCTGACACCAGGCAGACCAGTTATAATACTAACCTCTTAATGCTGAGCGCCAAGCAAGGCAGCAGCTAATACCATTTGTGAACGTCTTTGGGATAACTCAGCCGGGGTTCGAACCCACGATATTCCGCATTCTTTTATTTAAATCAATACCAAGAGTGCCTAAATCTAATTCATATATCACCACTAAACTAAGAGGAGAAAAATGCTCCTGAAATAGATTGGGATTATGTTCATGGACACTGACCCAGAAATAATAATTTTGACCCAAGTCTAGATGCTATTATTGTCATTATGTAAAACCCAAACATAAATGTGGTGAAAACCGCATGTAACTGTAGCCATCTATTACGATGATGTAATAAAATGATTTGGCGATTTTCGTTAGTAATAAACAGATCTCAAGTGTTGTAGTATATGGCCATTTGTTCACAAGGTATGGCTTAGCTAACAAGAGGACATTTTATGTATCTCTTTCCCCTTATAATGACCTGGATGTGAGGATTTAATAAATTTAGGGGACATTGGCAGCTTGGAGTAGATTTACCCCTGGACTTGCTCAAGGTGAAACAATTAGTAGCAAGATTTTATATTAGGACACACTAGACATCATAGGAAGCATTTTTGCGAAAACCTCGTGTTAATATGGCCATCCGTTTAAGTAGAATAACAAGATGTTCATGATGGTCAACAGGAGGTGTAATTGGACGTTAGATCAGTGGCATTTCATTTTGCTCCAACTTGACATCATATGGAGTTTTAGTGACAATCTCATCTTGATGATACCATCTATTCAGGATGAGCAGTGATAAAGAGATTTTCAAGCCAGCCACCATGATGTATGCATGAGGGCCTGTCTGATGAGCACAATTTCCATATAGGACGAACTTGATATCGTAAAGTATTCGGGAGAAATGTTCCAACATGAAAGTCATTGTAGCCTTACTGGATGTCAGTTTGGCACCATTTTTAATTAGGACCAACTGGACATAATAAAGTTGTCTTTTTTGTCTTTTAATGATAATCCAGTGCTAAATTGAACATTTGCTCAGGAGCAGTAGAAAAATTAAAGATGGTCACCATGGCAGCCAAATTGGATGTCTTACATGTACCATTTTCATTTAGGTTTTTTGTGGGTTTGATGTCATTTCTACCATGATTCATGGTAACCAGTACATTTTGTGAAGGAAGAGCCTGTGAAAACCCAGGGAAGAACTACCGCCCTATAAGAATCTACTTGCAGTCTTTCGCATATATCCACACTAATAGAGCACAGACTAGAAACCCCTGCAGACAAAAGTGAGAGGTCAGTAAAGGCGAGTGCCATGAGCCACTGTGATAAGGACCCATTTTCATTTATGATCAATCAGACATCGTAAGACTTCTTTTAGCGAAAACAGTCTACCAATATGATCATCTATTTGGGAAGGGTAGTGGTAACAAGTTTCTCAAGATTGGCATCAATACAGGATGTCGGAATACTACCATTTTAATTTTTGACCATCATAAAAAGTCTTTTAGTGAAAACCTGTTGACTAGACTATCTGTTCTGTGGCTGTAATGCTAGCAGGATTTTTAAGCTGGCTGTTGTGCCAGCCATATTCAATATGTGAGCCCATTTCATTTAAGATCAACCAAACCATTGGATAAAAGTGTTTGCAAAGTTTTGTCAGCAGTCTTCCCAGTAGCATAGAAAAAGTGGCAATAACAAAGTTGTGCTAACAGAAAAGAGATGCTAGATAGTGTTTTGATTTATAACTAATCAAGCTAAAAATGGAGACAACATTTAAGCTGCTGATCTGACTCCTGTTATAACAAAACAAACTTTCTAGTCATAATACAAAACTGTTTCATGAAGGTATCTCCAAAAAAATATGGAGATATATTAATGAAAAAGCTGACTTCCAGTATAACCTCAAAAACTGTTATAATTAATTTATCCAGCTGCTATGAAAATGTCACACGTACGGGTGCATGCGTAATACATTAGAATCAATATATATATATAGGGGGTCCCGAGTGGCCTTGTGGTCTAAAGCGCTGTCCGTTACGGATCACTGCCATCTCACCTCTATCTGCGTGGGTTCGAGTCTAAGATTCGGCGAATGTGGATATGTGAGAGAGCTTGCCAGTAGCTTCTCGTGGGTCGGTGGTTCTTTCCGGTGATTTCCCGGTTTCTTCCTCCACCATTAATACTGGCCGCCATATATAGCCTTTCCTGTGCTGAAAAATGGCGTTAAACCCCACAACAACACACACACACACACACACACACACATATATATATATATATATATATATATATATATATATATATATATATATATATATATATATGGATAGCACTTTCAATTCATAATTAGGAGGGATAAACACCACCGAATACAAACCCACATTGAAGTGCAACAAAAGGTATTTTTATGATCATTACGTACATGTAAAACACGCTATAATGTGATGCTCATTGTCCTAAGAATAACATTGTGTTATAAGCTGGATCAAATTTTTTAAAAAATTTTCCCATAAAAATGTGCATTGAAATTTCAAAGTCATCAGTTTTAACAATCCTCTTCATCATCTATCATTTGTATTATTCGCCTGGTTTCATCAGATGTCAAATATATTTATGTTTTGAATTGTATACATGTCATGGTGGAAATGGTGCACGGTGAAGTTAAGGTAACATTAAACGCAATGCTGAAATTAATAATCTGCTAGGGATACTAATAATCAAATTTTCTGAGAGCATATATTTAGGATTTTAAAAAGAGAGGTCACCTTAAATTCAAATATGGGAGCCATGCTGCCATCGTGTTATAAGTGGAATCAACAAATCGCATCATAACAGTGTTTACCTGTACTTCTGTATGAATGAATAATATATGAAAACATAAATACTTTATCAACCACATAATTATATGCAGTAACTCAAACTGCTACAATTTAAGACACATTTCAAACATTATGCATGATGTATCATTTATTCTACAACTTGATTTAGCAGTAAAGATGCAACATATAAATATATTGAAAAGAAATTAAAATTTTGATTTTTGATTAAATAAACTATTTTCTATGCATATAGAAGTGTTTGATTCATGAAGTTTATGAAGCCTATGGTACAAATGTGTGCTGAAAAATGGAATTTTGTTCCATGCACACACACAAATGTACACATAAAAGCCAACTGGATAAACACAGGACCCAGAAAGAAAATACAAGACACTCATTTACATGTTTATATTGTTTAATGAACTTTCACAAAACTGACAGAAGAAGCAAAACAAGAAAAACATTAATAAATCATTCAGTCATATTTTCAAAAAAGATCTTTGGGTATCCAATTCACACTGAATTGGCTTTAATATTTATATTATGTGAAATACATGAATGTATGTGATAAATCACTTATTTAATACAAAATTTATCATTAAAAGAAAATGAGAAAAAATGAAACTCTTAAACAGCTCATGACCTGTAAAAGTAGAAGAATGTCTTTATGCTACAGCACTGTTATGCAATAGCTACTATAAATTATTTATGCTTTCAGCAAGCACACTTGGATGCGATATTGCCATGCCAAGGGAATATGGGACAAATTCTTAATCCAAGAAAGATGTGCACATTTTGCTTCTTCTAGCATGTCTAATCAAAAAGGTTCTGCAACGATGTCTTAGTTTCTTAGGTGCTTGCCAATTTGTTATTTAACTTAATGAAGTGCAGCTTGATTGGTTTCTTACTAGCTTGCTTGCTAAATTGCTTCTTGATCACTTGACTAATTTCCAGCTTGCTTATCAAATTGATGAGTGAATAGTTACAAGATTGTATATGGCAATTTCTTGAAGAAAAAAAAATCACATGTAAAAAAATAATAAACTGAGTTTAAGAATAGAATAGTAGACTTCTATCTCAAAAGCTATGAGTATAATAATGAGCATATAATGTTGAAATTAACATAATTAAGAAATGAAAAGAAGATTTGGGAAAGTTTCAATACAATCATTCCACAAAAACTTTAAATATTATCTAACTCTTTGCAATTACAAAAATATTTTAATCTGAAGCCATCTTAGCTTGGAAAGGATCATTTTTCTTGTGTCCATACCAATTTGGAAAATTCTGTTATACTCTCTTTCTCAATCCACAACAAAACATGACAGGCTTAAGGAAAGACAGATTAACAGACATACACAATTGAGAAGCAAGATGACAGACTAAGACATGATAAACAGATTGACAGATTTAGACATGATAGATAAACAGACTGACATGTTTAAAAAAACAAACTTTACCTTAATGGTCCATATCAAACAATTCAAAGGTCATTCTGGGATAAGGAAGATATGGCATGTGAAATTATTCATACCCACAAATTAAACTAGTCATTATTGTACAGGTGTACTGACATTTCCATCCAATTAAACAAACTACAATTGCACACTGTGCTTTTAACTGTAAAGTAAATCACAAACCATCTTTCATCAGGTGAGTAGTGTACCATTATTACTTCATAAAAACCAAAAATGACATGCACTACAACATATTGCTAAATATGAACTTAATGATAAAGTATACTCAAGCTTATTGACAGACATAAATTAGCTGTGGATACATGAAGAACAAACTACAACATCAAAGAATGTCTTTGAGATACATGAACATTTTCACTGACTGCAAAACCTTCAATATTTATTCTTACAGCAAAGAAAAATACATACTAAAGTAACTGGACAAAATGGGATAATGTGACAATAAAGACACATATGAAAAAAAACTTTGTTCCTATTCAAATTGTATCCTGGCTATTGTTGTACAGGAATGGGGTTTTATTGTTTATTTGAAAAAACTATTTCATATGCTTTAAAAAAAATTGTGCTTTGCCTTTTTGTGGTTGTTCATTTTTTTTTAAATTATAAAAACCCAATCATTTTTACAATTCATCCAGTACAAGTAATGTCATCAAATGGTACATGAGATAAAACACTGATTAAAAATAATTTAATGTTATAAGAAAACAATTCCTACCTTCTCATGTGAAAAAACCTCATTATTTCTCTGGAAATGTTTTTTTGTTGTTTTTTTTTGGTACTGGCTATAAAGTAAAACTAAAAGTTTTACATATATTGCTACAGATACAAAACTCAAGAACATTTGGATTAAAGAGTGGGTTTTTTGTGATTTTAAAGAAAAAATATGTTTAAAATTTGTATCAAAATTGGCAATAAAACTAGTGAAAAACAAGAGACATTCTAATACTGACATGGAAAAAACAATACAGTGAATCCATTTTCATTATGGGGATCAATGTTCATTCTTTTTCCCAAAACAACACTTTGCTTGATATCTATTTGTTGATTGGGACAGGATTCATATAGTTTCCATGGATGGATCAATCTTTTTCATAGTCCTTAAATTTTTTGTTTGGAGCAACCATGAAATAAATCAATGAAAATTAATACCCCATGAAAGTAATAAATTCACAGAATGTTCAGTATATTTGCTCTATTCTGATAAGAAATAAAGCAAGTACTTAAACTATGAAATTATCTGGATATGATGACTGATAAAATAAAACAGAATAGCCTTTGCACAATTACAATTTTTAAATAACATCACCAAACAATGGTCCCAATGGATTTACATTCAGAGAAGTCAAAATTACATTTTAATAATCCTTAAAGAAAATAATTTTCCATATATGAACCTGTTTTACAAACAATGAAACTGTAACAAAAAAAGCACAAAAATAAACATATATAAGGTAGAATAAATTACAGCCTTATTACAGCTTAAAAACGGGTATAAAACATGACATTTAAGTTTAACTGATATGATTGATCATGTAGTTCTCTGCAAATATAAAACAATACTCAAGCATAAACATTAAGACACATTCAAAACAAGAGTCCCTTGATGGGACTGACACTCTACTGGCTCAAAAGAATTTCCAGGAGTTCAAGACCAGACCTTTTTATTTTTCCTTTTAACTGCCGAGTCTTGAAACCATCTTTGATACTTTTTAGCAATAAAATATTTGAATTAGCTGCTGTAAGGGACATACTGGACATCATCAGCTTGGCACAATTTTACGACCAATAAGGCATCATAAGATATCTTCTGTTGGAAACCCCATGTTAATATAATTTTCTGTTTGTTTTGAGCAATGACAACAAGCCTTTTAGGACAGATGCCATGGTGGCCATAGTGATCACGAGATTGGCACCATTTTTATTAAGTACCAACTAGACAACATAATAAGTCTTTTGCTAAAAACACAATGTCAATATGACCAGCCCTATAGAAGATGATGTTATCAAAGGATTTTCAAGATTGCCATTATGGCAGTCATGTTAGATCTTGGATTGGCACCATTTTCATTTACAAACAACTAGACAATATAAGAAGTCTTTCAGTGAAAACCCCATGCTGAAATGACCATTCATTCAGAAGAAATAGTGATAAGTTTTTCAAGATGACAACTGGCAGACATACTTAAATGTTCATTATGGTGAACTAGTCATCATAAGAAACTGTTTACCAAACACATATGTTAATGTGACCATCCATTTGAGAGGCGAAGAACTTAACAATATTTTTAAGATGACCACTGTGGTGGCCATATTGAGTATCAGATTGATACCATTTTCAATCTGGACTAACTAGATATCATAAGATATAAAGCAATATCAAGATTTTTTAAGTGGCCAACATTAACAGTCAGATCAGCATCATTTTCCTTTACGAAAACTAGACATCAAAATAAGTCTTCAGGTAAAAATCCCAGTATGACTTTATACAATCTGGAGGAGAATAGAAACATGTTCAAGATGGCCAACATGGTGGCCATGCTGAACTTCAAATTGGCCCCATTTTCATTTATGGCCAAATAGACATCATAAGAAGTTAGCTTGATATGATTGTACATTCAGGAGAGGTAGTCATAACAAGATTTGCAAGATGGCCACTTATGGTGGCCATTAGGGCATAACTGACTTTTGATCTGGAAATTGGATTCCACCGGATAGCATGAACTTCCGATTAATTGGAGTCAGACAAGGAAGGAACGACCGATTCGGATAATAAAAATAATAAAGTTGAATTTCTATAGCACAGTGTCTAACACTGCATGTTATTTGATAGTGCACTAATAAAGTTATATAATAAGTCAGAAAAGTCCAATATGGTCAACACAACGGGGTGAAACAATAATACTTGAGTTAGACTGAAAGATTTAAATTTATGAAAATATTTTAATGCGCATAGGCATGACGCATGCAGTTTAATAAATAATAAAGAAATTTAATAATCAAAATTTATAACTTTCAAGTTTTTTGCAAGAAATAGTAGCATCTCCACATTTCAGCAAACATGCTTGATCATTTGTTGCTGCAAATAGCACCTGTGGTGCTAAAACTTCTTTTACTATCGATGCTAAAGGGCAGTATTGAACAAAAATGGTTAGAGACAGCTGCCAGAAGCTGGAACATTGTTTTCTCGGGATTTCCAATATATAACTGGGTTCACTGGTGGTAAAGTCCTTGGCTGATTTTTCTCAGCTAGATAAGAACCCAATTTGTGCTGGCACGTGAATTAAGACGACAGGGATGCAGAGGCGAGATCTGGGTCGGATGTGCTAGAGGCAAATAACTCCTGGTAGTAGTCATTTCCAATTAATCAAATCGTATCCTGAATCGGAAAAATTTCATGCTCAAAATCTAGATTTGGAAATCGGTAGAAAAATGCTAATCAGTTATGCCCTATTGGCCATTCTTCATGTCTGTGAGGCATCATTTTCATTCAGAACTAACTTGATCATAGAGTGAGTGTGCATGTAAAATTTCATGGCAATTGTCCATGAAGTTTGGGAAAAAAAGCAATAATAAATTTGTGCTAAGGGATGGACATACAATGGACAACAGATCATGGTCATAAGCTCTTTTGGTTGTTGACAAATTGAGCTAAAAACTATTCATGCAAAAGGTGAGAAATTTCTTAAATGTGCAGGAGTAGGTGAGGAATTTTCTACTTTTAAATTAGTGAAAAAAAAGATATATTTTTGTTAAAATATGCCTGCAACAGTGGAATGCTAGTAAATATTTTTACAGACAATCCCAACTCAATAACCTATTAAATTTGGAAACACCAAGCACTATCTCATCAATGCAGCATTCAATGAAAACACCCTTCTGCACTATTAGAGTAGAAAATAGTCAAATTTATCAATTAGCCTATTAAGTTTAGGAACCTAATACACCACTCCCTCAATAACTCGCGCCCGGATAACTCGCGAACCCGCTTATAATGCGGTATCCGTCATGGCTCCCAATTTTTTTCCAAAGGAAAATATATTTTAAAATGTGTTAAACATGAAAAAAAATCGTGATAAGAAATGGTAAATTGGCAAATTTTACCTTGATACATAGTTCGTTTTTATCATCGAAAATGGTGATTACCAGTATTGCCTGTAAAGATAGAATCCATATTGTGAAATTTGCATTTTTTCAAAATTGTGAAGATTTCTCAAATGTGTCACAAACTGCAAGTGTTATCGTGTTCTAATTTATGTTGTTTTAAATTTTTAGACCCATTAAATTCATGTTGGTAATGGTTAAACCTTGTGAATTTTTTTCTTCCATTTTACTTCTACCGCAATAAAAATCTACACATCGTTTGATTGACATTGTTTTTTCGAAATGTGTCGATCTTTTGTATTTGAAAAAAAACCCGTCTACTTTGGATCAAACAATAAAATTAGAATGTATACCATTCACCACAAAAATAAGTGATGTAATACACAACGTGTGAAGTACATGTGCTAAGCAAATGGAAACCAGGAGATATGTTTAGATGATTTCCTCAATATACTGTAAGTTATCCTGAAATTAATGTTACTCTGTGAGGAAAAACTAAACAAAGTACACCGATATGAAAAGATATTTATCCACTGTTAATCTTAGCGCGATTATTAATTGAGTATTCAACATGCCAAGCCACCACCACCCCTTTCACTATGCGTCGATCCCATTTTTATATTTGTTGTTTGTTATAGGTCTCTTGATAACTCGGCCCTCGCTTATATCGCGGTCGATGTTTTTGGACCCCAATGTCCGCGAGTTATTGAGGGAGTGGTGTATCATGGAAGTCCTATAAAGTTTCATAAACCTTTTATTTCCTTTATTCTGAAACACAAATGTAGCTTACTTACTTTATATTTAGAAAACTTGGATTTCACCCTAATCAAACTGTTATGAACCATCTGGGCTTGCTGTTTAAAGAATATAAATGATACACACCGTCTACATATATGTCGGTCATACAAAATACTCTTTACAATCTTCAATGCTAGCAAACTTAAGCATGTGAAATCATAGATGCTTATTTTCTTGCAACATAAATGCCCTTATTAAGCAAATGATTTTGCCTGTGTTATTAAAAATAAGCTTTGAAAAACTTTGAGCCAAATCTTTCAAAATTTTTCTTAGTTAATGCTGTTTAGTTTTACTATTAAATTAAATATTAGTGCCCTTTTATTTGAATCAATTCGATTAGCTTCAGAGTAAAATTTCTATAAAATATCAAATTTATAAAGTCTTTTGTATTCATATATTTCTTCTAGTTATCGGCTACAAATAAATCTTCTTTTTAAAAAACTTTAGAAACAGATTTTGTTTCAGGAAATCTTGAAATATTCTTGTGCCGCTGTCCAGTGTTGGACAGGAAATCGAGATGAAAGCATCATTCTTACATCTCCTCCTTCCTTGTCTTTGTTATCTAGAAATGAAAAAAAAAAGTCCAGTGTCATAGTCAGGAAACTAAGCACAAATCTGTACCAAATGTATATGCTTCTATAATTCTGATCCCATTCAATTGTCCTAAATTGTGCAGATTTTGTAATTGTTTGTAATTTTACATAAATGACAAGTTTCAATTAAATTAATTGTATGATTTTTAAGTTTCTAGTTTGAGTTCAAATTTTGTGTTCAGACAGTTTTGTGACCGTGGAACTAGATCCCATAGGCACAAAATATGAGTTCATGTTCCTATTGCAATCTTAATAAAAAAATCTTCAATAACTTTGCTTCATGTTTGGCTTTAAATGAAAACTTATGAGGTTATATTATTATAAATATCCCTATATTTTAAAATTCTATAAAGGTTTGATGTACGCTTTTGAATTTTGGACCTGTGAATGCGAGTTGAATTTCGGTGCTGAGACTGCTTAATAAATACAATTCATGTTTTCTTGCATATGATGCAAAGGCAACTGTGGGTCACCACTGTCTGTATTGGATTTAGGTAATTATTTAGACAATGTGATATAATGCAGAATTATTTCTGAGTGGGATGGCCTCATATCAAAGACTAAAATGAGAGCAAGGACACTTTTTTCTTCAACTCTTTGCACACCTAAAATAGCTGAAAATAATATCTCAGAAGCATATTTTATTTTCCTATAACTACTCTTTTCTTCCTTTTGCAAGATCTGTTATTTCCCTGAGATATTGGAAAATCTTTTCTTTTACCAAAAACTAAATTTCTGTCCAAAGAATAAGTGTAAAAAATGGAACAGTTTCATGTTAGCATTTTCCCCAAAATCAATGTGTTCACCCTGCAATAAGTCACCAAGTTATGCCACAAATTCTGCCATATTACTATGGAATGATTTCATTTCTAATTGGATGTATCTCAAATGGAAAAAGACACCTGCCTTCTTATGACTTGACCTTCATTAGAACTTTGATTGATGGAAATAGTAAATAATTATGTTATTAATACAACAGAAAAAAATAGGAATTAGCATGCATTATGTGAATATTACTGGTTACTCAAATCTTTTGCCATTTTTATTTAAAAACACAGAGGCCACTAGAAATTTAATTTACAATTAATTAATTTATCTCATTAATTTATGATGGAAGGACACCTGAAAATTACTCTCATTCAACAAGATTTGTCATATATCTACATCAAGTAAGAGTCAGGCAAAGGTTTACACAAAAGACTGCAATGCTAAATTTTGGTAAAGTTCCTGATCAGTCTACAAATAACTTTCATTATAATATTCACTAATGTTTAGTTCATTTGATACAATGGTCAAGTTGTGTATATGCACCTGGCATGCTTGATATAGATGTGACAGCTCTCCTACATCATCAGCAAGATGTATATTGAGCAATACCTACTTCTGAGCTTGTATGAGTGTATGATATTGATTTTTAATGTAGCTTAAAAATTTTTTCAGTCATATTGCTATCATGTATTCAGCATGGCAATTTATAATGATGTCTAGCACTGGAGTATCATGCCACAGGCATGGAGTATCATGCCACAGGCATGTAGCATCATGTCCCATGCAGTAACATTATCCTGACACCAGACCAACCAGTTTTAACACTGATCACTTAATACTAAATGCCTAGTGAGTTAGCCATTAGTAGCATTTCTTACAAGTCTTTGGTATGACTTGGCTGGGATTTGATCCTGCAACCTTCCGCATCTGAGGCAGATGCTCTAACCACTAGGGCACTGGAGTGGTCCTACTTCTAAGTGAACTTGGTCTAATGAATATTTAGGTGAAAGGTCGAACAGGTTAGGTTACTCTGGCTGATCACAATGCTTTCAATTTTGTTTTTATTTTCAGCTAATTAATCACAATCTATAAAAATGGAACTGATTTTTGGTTTGGCATCCAAAAACTTGCAATACAACAAATGAATGACATATATTGGTAAATTGGGGTGCATTTTTATACACACCAAAGTACAGAATATTGGTAACAATAAGTTTTGTGGTTATTAACAAGACTCTTGCCAAGTATAGAGTCTGGTTGAATGCTGCTAGATCCAAATGTGAATTTTAATAATTTCATTGGAATTATAATGCAGCACAAGAACCTTTTAAGTAGTCTTTAAAATATGGGTTACCTGTATATAAAATGCGTTTCAGTGGAATAGCCTGATCATATACTGTGAGGGCCTGAATAATTATGCTGAAATATCATATTTAAATCATAAATGTTCAATAACATACCTTTTTTTCCTGTTGGTGCTGATGGTATTTTATTTAGCTGAGCCTCCAGTTGTTTCTCCTTCAAATGAAAAAAAACCCAGACTTTTTAATACAAAGAATATAATTACAAATTATGTTTATATTATGATGATAGCAACTTTAACATATAAACAAGATGTTTGCTACATTTCAAAACATCAAAATAGAAGGAAAAACTAACTTTTGGGGGTCATGGCAAACTCCTTTTGCGTGTTATGTTCCCAAGATAATTACTATAAGTGCCTTGATGAAGCTTATCTAAACAAACTAAATATTGCCTAATTTTTCATATGGCTAAAACCAGTTTTCTTCTTTCAGCCATAGTGTCCTTGACCTCTGAACTTATAGGGTTTTTCTTTATCTCAAATTCAAGTATTCCTTAAACTTTTGTCTTGGTATATCATGTTGAACTAATGTTGTTGTACAGAAACCATTTTTCTTCTTTACACAACAGTAAAAACCATTTTTCTTATTTGTACCACAGTGAAGTTGACCTTTGAACTTTTGTCCCCTAAACTAATAGGTTCCTTCTTTCCCCAAGTGTAAACCATGCCCTAAGTTTGGCCCAGGCTTGTGACATAGAACTAATGTTATTGTTAGGATTTTTTTCCCAATAGTCACCTTGACTTTTGACCCAAATCACAGTGACCTTAACCTTTGGACACAAACTATTCCTAGTAATATACAAGATATATGATGCCATAGGCTTTGAAGGATAAAATTCCTTTAGACCAAAAGAAGATCCAATTATCTCCAAAAGGTCCTGTATCTAAAATTCATAATACATATTTACCTCATACATTGGGTAGGATAAATGATTTTTCCCCCTCTTCTAAAACTTATGGTTAAATTTTGTATCTCCTAAATCTTATTGAAATCAAACATATTGTTTAGAATTTGCCACTTCTCCACCCTGCATGCCACAATAAAATAAATATGTTTATCTGATAATATATTGAAACTAGCCTTGTATTGTTCTCATTTATTTATATTCATTTGTTGTTCTTCATAATCAATTTATGTGCAAAAGACACAAACATATCCAATATCCACAATCCACATTGTCCTGTGATGTTACATACATATCCATAGTGTGTACTGCTTATATTGACTAAAAACTTAGACATATTGTTCACTGATGTGGAGAGAAATTATATAAATGAATCAAGTTTGGTCGTCCTCATGGGTTTCAATACGTTATCAAACTGAAACTGAAATAAAAAATTCACAAACTAGAGACTGAGAGAGAAATGACTGATTACACTAATGTGCCAGATATTCATGAATGAGTGTATTATTTTCTTGGTAACAATAAAAAAATATTTCAAAAATAAATATTAATATTTTTAAATATATTCACCATGAGTGCAATGAACAAAAACTTTGCTATCATGGGTAGCAAAAAGTATTCATAAAGATGATTTATGCTATCTGCTATAGTACCCTGCAGACATCAATGCCCACTGTATCAATTACAGTGGCAAACCATAGAAGTTTGAGCAGTGAATAAAAACACTGGGAAAGAAGAATAAATCCATTGTTTTAGTTCAGGCTATCAAGCAAAGGTTATTTTATTTACACAGCAAGCCAACCTCCAAAACTGACTTTGGATTCTTTTAAGTATGCTGATTATTTGAAATACAAATCAGGTTGAACCTGAGCTGACCTAGGTTTCTTTTACTGGTATTCACAGAAATTTTACAATTAAACTGAAACAGGGATCTGTAAGTGACATTTTCAGCATATATTCTGCTAAATCAATTAAAGCATACATCATAACTAAAATGGTGTCATTTGTGTGGCATGATCAAAGGAAGTTTAACTGTTAAATTAATACATGACTGCTTGGCCTTAAGCATCAAATTCTTGGCTTGATCTAAGGATTGTGAAAACAAAAATGAGTGCTGTCATTATAAGCTAAGGGTATTGTGCTGGCTGATAACTAAGGAAATATTAATTGGAAATTAGATCAAGTTTATGAATAAGGCAAATATAAATCAAAATATTTTTGGTATCAAACAAAAACAGTGGATAGTAAAACACAAAATATAAAAAATGAGTTTTTTCAGACTTACATGAAAACCGAAGCAATATACTTTCTAATAAATACCTGATAGTAAATAAGTTGATTGGCACATCACTCTGCAGCAAGTAATATTTCATATTTTTCATTTCTAAAATCTCAAAAAATGATGATACCAGTATTGCATAATTAATACTATAATGAAAGAGATAAATGCAGTGCATACCACAGTCAATATGGCAGCAGCTGCATAAATAAAAATATCTAATTTTACAGTATTCTGTGCACACAATTCAGATTTTCAAAAATTTGCAGTCAGGATAAATGATGTAAACAAACAACTGTCACTGACCATTTTGAAAAATATTATTTTATTATTTTAATATAATTTAAGTTTGAATGAATTTTGGACAGGCAAGTTTCACATAATTTAATTTTTGAGTCATACAAATGATATCCTTTATTAATCATTTTAACATCTAAGAATCAATATTATGATTGAAAAGGTGTACCAAAATTTATATCTCAAAAATAAAGATCTGTCCCACAACACACAGTGCTTTAAATTAAATTTTGAATTAGTTTATAATATGCAGTAGATTAAGTAAAATCTCAGTGTCAAGATGGCGGTCATAAACCTTCTCTAATCACAAAGTTCCAAATATTTAAAGTGTTAAAATTGTTAAGGACACAATAGTGCTCAGAGTCCATTAATGTTTTCTAGGTTTGTTAAATTTGAAAGAGGTGGAATTTGATAAAATGCTGTAGATCAGTTTCTTGTAACTTAAAGTGTCGTTTATTGGAAAATAGTCTGTCCTACCCACCAGTATGAAATTATTCTTAGAAGTGTTAAAATCTGTCATGCCTGCTCTGTGAAGTTGGTGCTTACCTCAATAAAGTTGGAGAGTTGGTGCTTACCTCAATAAAGTTGGAGAGAAGTGTACAGCTTAATTCCTGCTCCAAAATGAGCCTATTTGCCTGGTTGTTATAGCAACAGGAGATCAGTGTTGGAAAAAGAACAATTGTGAGGCGGGGGTCACTGAAGTACTGGAATGGGAGGGAACACAGTTGTTGTAGAACAGTTGGTGCCTGTCCTGACTGAATCACAACCTGAAAAATAAAAGAAAGATAACCATTAATCTGCAATTCACTCCTCAAAATATGAAAGTCTGGGCTAAATTCTTTCAACTAAAATCTTAATTGGAACTTCAAAGTGTCAAACAGTGTTAATAGCTCAAATGATCATGAATACATTATCAAAAACAGACTAAATGTCTAAAATTTATCCAACATCTTAATACTTTTAAAACTTTTATTTTTTCTTGAAAGTATATTTGACTGAACTCACTATAAATGTTCTGGTATTTGGGAAAGTATGTACAGCTCAACCTAATGTCTTTTAAAATGTGAAATTGTAGTTCTGTTTTATGAGCGTATTATATAACTGTCAGTGTTAAGACAGTGTAGTATGCCTAGTGAATGCATATTTAATTACTATTTATATAAAGCTCTGATATGAAGGCTATACAGTTGGAGACTTTTCATGGAAAACATAACTGTGCTGTGGTAAATACCACCCCACCGCAAAACCTTGATTTCACTCACCTGATTGTCAGCATTCATAACAGTGAAGTATCCAACACAAAGAACAACCTCATGAAGAAGTTCCTCCGATTGGTGATGGGAACAGTACCATATCAAGTAGCTTGCAATGTGACGGAACTCAAGTGACACTCCTTCATCTCCAAGAGTTTTCTAAGAAAATATAAAGTTTCACTAAAGTTTATGACAGGAATATTTTTACATTTTTCTTTCTTCTCCTGTTGTGCAAACATATTCTGAATGACTATCCACCCTTCAGCCTTTCCCATTTTTGATTAAGAAACTTTATCATAAGCATCAATAGAAACCTAGCAAATTTAATTCTACTTGACAATCATTGAATTACATCAGTCTGTGCTGCTGCATTAAAGCAATAGCTATGTAAAAGAAGCAAGATAAAATTAAAAGACTTTAAAATTCAATATTAAGAAACCTAATAATGTTACATTTAAAAAAAGCAAGAGGTTCTAGTGGACCCTAGGTCACTCACTTGGCACACATCTGCTTTGGTAGCCAAATGCAGGAGCAATTGGTCAAGAAATCTTGATTAGCATAATGCTTTCCAAACAGATTTCCTCCAATAATGTTGATTATATACGCAGAACACAGCTGTTTCAAGGTGTCTCAATTTGTTAGTATCATCATCCATATCTTTATGTACAGTCGTGACATTTTGTACCTTTCCAAAAGCCCTTCAAGCTAGAATGCCATAGCTGATTTTGGCCATATTCTGTTCAGTGGGTTTTAAAAGAAACTGTAGAAAGACTTTTTCATTTTGATTAAGAGCAGCCATACTGGATGGCTAATTGTGAGATTCTATCAAATTAAAAACCGTTCATGCCAGGATGCTTTGTTTCAAATCTGAATTCTGTTCTGCAGTGTCTAAATAGTTGCTTAAAAATTTACATTATTAGCAATGACGGCCATATTTGAAGACATATAAACATCATTCGAACTGAAAGCCCTTTATGCCAGAATGTTTTCTGTCAAATTCTGCAAAGCATTTTTCAAAACAAGAAGTGTTTAAAGGCCTTTCTACTTTTAGAAATGACAGCTATGTATGATGGCAATTAGTCATCATTTTGTAGACAACTGAAAACTCTATAACCCACGATCATGTCCATTTTGATTAAAATCAGTTCAGTTGTTAATGCAACCTCATTTAAACATTTTTAAATTTATTAGCTTTCAATCTTATTACAAGGCCATCATCGGATGAATGACTTCTTGACATCAGTCAAATGATCAACTAAATGTTGATCATATGACAAAACCTTTCTGTACAGTGGCATTAGTTTCAATTAGGAATCACGGTTCAACACCGGCTCCCCCTCCATGATTTCAAAAGCTTTTCTTATTTTTCTCCTCAGGTCTCTGATGTTATCCCATTAAATGCCCTGCATACAAAGGGGTTTTATCACATGGTCAACATTTAGTTGCTTAAGTGACTTGTGTTCAGAAGTCAATCTTCTGATGAAGGCCTTGTGATAAGGCTGAAAGCTAAGGAGTCATAATCTAATATGCTACAGAAAGGTATCCTTTGATTCTTTGACCTCATATGGCTGGAGCAGGGAACAATATTCATTCTAGATTTCTGTAAAATATTGTCCAATTTTGTTCACCAGTAGTTGAGGTCAATTCAAGTTATTTTTAATTTTTTGTAATGTTGGTCATAGTTGAAGGCAAATCAGAATAAAATGGATAAATTTGAAAGTCTTTAATGCCTGGATGCTTTCTGTCAAATTTGGTCACAATCTTTTTTACCATTTTTGGGAAAAGTAATTGTTTGCTTTTTGTTTCTATTTTCAAGAACAGCAACCCGTTTTGATGGTGGATCTGCATAATTGTTAAAAATATTAGAGATCTAAATAAAATGATGATGTATGCCAAGTTCCAATGAAATACTAGGCTGAATGTTCTTTTTGAGATGATACTGAAAAAGGGTATTGTTGACAAATACATGGTCATAATGCTTGCTGGATGCAGGGTCATATGATATGCTTACTTGGCCTTATCAATAGGAGAGCTATCATATGATATGCTAACTTGGCCTTATCAATAGGAGAGCTATCATATGATATGCTTACTTGGCCTTTTCAATAGGAGAGCTATCATATGATATGTTTACTTAACCTTATCAATAGGAAAGCAATCATATGATATGCTTACTTGGCCTTATCAATAGGAGAGCTATCATATAATATGCTAACTTGGCCTTTTCAATAGGAGAGCTATCATATGATATGCTTACTTGGCCTTATCAATAGGAGAGCTATCATATGATATGCTAACTTGGCCTTATCAATAGGAGAGCTATCATGATATGCTTTCTTGGCCTTTTCAATAGGAGAGCTATCATATGATATGTTTACTTAACCTTATCAATAGGAGAGCTATCATATGATATGCTTACTTGGCCTTTTCAATAGGAGAGCTATCATATGATATGCTTACTTGGCCTTATCAATAGGAGAGCTATCATGATATGCTTTCTTGGCCTTTTCAATAGGAGAGCTATCATATGATATGCTTACTTGGCCTTATCAATAGGAGAGCTATCATATGATATGCTTACTTGGCCTTATCAATAGGAGAGCTATCATATGATATGCTTTCTTGGCCTTATCAATAGGTGAGCTAAAAATTAGTCTTATCTGTATATTGAATTGGCTTTGAAAGAAAATTGATGATTAGTACAACTCAATAAAATATTACTGTATAAAACATAAAACACTGTATATACTTGTATTAAATCAAAAGAAATTGCAAACTGCATAGACCAGCTATGCTCTTACATTATTGACTTTTTTTTAAAGACTGCATATACTGAGCTGCCAACCCTCCAGACTCACCATTAGTGAAAAGTAGGTTAAACAATAGTGAATTCTGAATGCAATTAGTGAAAAATTATATCATGACACTAACTCCAATCACTTCAATGGTCAGTACTGTATTATATGAGAATTCCAAAATAAAACTAAAACATATTTACACTGATTACATGTACTACTATATTTGCAGCCAAATTTACTGATATACACAGACTTCACACTATTTGTCATGATATGATGCTGTGGCAGTCTTCAACTTCCTCAATCAGGCCATGGTAAATCTGTTTTCAAAACAGTTCAGGCTTCTTGCATGCTGTTTAATCTTCGTGATTAAAATTGTTGAAAATCTTCAGCACCTAAGGAGGCAATAAAGCTTGTCATTTGTTTGTTTAATCACAATAGGAAATAATGTTTCACTGTCACTGATCTCAACTGAGAAAGACTGGTTGTGTTCAACAAGAAAGCTAAAAAACAATGTTTCAGCATTGATAGCATGCAGGACTTGAGTTGGTGGCTCCAAAACTGAAATGTGTTGGGGGTGCTACAGCAGTGTATTTTTTCACATCATTTTGCCACATGCCAACTGGGGCTTGTATCATTACTTACAATTTATGTCATACATGTACTATATAATAATATTACTATTTGGTACATGTATGACAGGTAAACTGTAAGCAACAATACCAGCTCTTGTGCACATTCTGAGCTTTATAAATTTGTTGTACACTATTGTGCAACAAACATAATGTACATTGATGTTTGATGGTTGAATGCTAAGCCAAATTTTGGTGTATTCCAATTAATACTTCACTTTTTTGGAATACAGATCTTTTTCCTTGGAAGTAAACATGTTTCAACTGCAGTGTAGCTTAATTACATAACAGTATTAATCCAGATGATAAATGTCGAACAGTGAATAATTTGTGGTGTTTGCGCAGGTGCAGAAAAAGCAAATTATGATACACGCTAATGTTTCAATCTAAAAAATTCCAAAACTCGAAAATATCTTTCATGTAGTTTCCCAGCCTCTCTGCTTTTTGCTACCAGTATGCTTCCTCATATTGTCCCTATCACCATTCCCAATGCTACAATTTTGTGGTACACTGTGTGCAAAAAACATGATCGGTATTTGATGGCTGAATGCACTGCCAATTTTTGGTATATTTGAAAGTAAACTTCACTTTTTGTGCAATTTCTTTTTCCTTGGTGGTGAAGATGTTTTCAAGATGCAATGCTGTGCAGTAATTCAAATGAGTGTTGGCCGCACATACATGGAGAAAACTTCTGGCTAGGCGTCAGTTTCTTTCAAAAGCATTTGTAAAACTACTTATATATATATATATATATATATATATATATATATATATATATATATATATATATATATATATATATAAAGAATACAAATCATATGGCGAATAACAACCCTCTCAAGCGTACTGGATCCACCAAGGGATCACGTCTGTCAGGGATTAATTAAAATAGATGCAATAAACTGACGACGAACAGTACGAAACTAGTAACTAACTAGCCTAAGCGCTTTCGACTCTTAATGAGTCTTTTTCAAAGGCAAATACAAAACATAGTTACGACAAACAAATAAACACAAAAACGTTGCGTTTGTAAACCTCTACATTTCTATCTTCACATGTGTTAAAACTATAAATACAACCAGCTTGTGTAGACTAGTTGCGGAAACTGAAAACGTTGTATAATTCCCTAAAAGTCTACAAGCCAAAGCGACATCTATTTTTATTTTGTGTACATATGTAACGCAGATTATATCCCGGATATTTGGTTCTATACCGGTTATTCTTATATAAATTCTTAAATAAAAATAGATGTCGCTTTGGCTTGTAGACTTTTAGGGAATTATACAACGTTTTCAGTTTCCGCAACTAGTCTACACAAGCTGGTTGTATTTATAGTTTTAACACATGTGAAGATAGAAATGTAGAGGTTTACAAACGCAACGTTTTTGTGTTTATTTGTTTGTCGTAACTATGTTTTGTATTTGCCTTTGAAAAAGACTCATTAAGAGTCGAAAGCGCTTAGGCTAGTTAGTTACTAGTTTCGTACTGTTCGTCGTCAGTTTATTGCATCTATATATATATATATATATATATATATATATATATATATATATATATATATATATATATAGATTGAAATACTGTGCTACCAGGCCAACTTTATGAATCAGCAATAGTTCTACTAATGTCACAACTAGCAGTACAGGACCATTTCAGCAACTGCAGATATCATGACTAGGACTTAACAGGAAAGTTTAAAATAATTGAGAATTGGAGAATTAGTAAAGTTTTGGCATGCAGTATGAATCCGTGAATCGCTGTAGAATGTCATAGGAGCTACGTATATATGGTAATTGTCAGAATTTAGTTTTAAACAAATGATTGGACAACAAATACAAATGTTTATTCCAGATAGCCATTACAATTTTAAACATATGGAGAAACTCTTCCTTGAGGAAGAAAATGTCAAACAAGAACAGTATTCCTTACTGTACATTTCTTATAAACATTTAGTTCTTCCTTTTAAATTCCTTTTTTACAAAATGTCCTCTGAGCTCTACTACTGCATATACTTGCTTAAAAGAAGATTTCAACAACAAAATGCACTGGTCCAGATCTGCTGTTTGTATAATGTGCTGCTAGATCTGGGCCTGTGCAATCTGTTAGGAGTAATCAGTAGAACCAACAAAACAGACCCTGATCTGTGTGCACATGATATGACAGATTAAGATCTTTGTTGTTTGCAGTTTGACTCAACTTATAACCGAGTATAGTGGGTAAGAAAGGGGAGTTTTCATCACATCATGATTTAGTACCTATGCAAATATATTGTGTGAAACAACTGTGCCTTACCTGTAACATATCTATGTCCAATAATGCCATGTGGTTAAGCATTCTTAAGCCTGTTGTAGCAACTGCTATCGTGTGTGTCGGGAACTCCGGGGGTGTAGCATCTCCACGACTGGGTGTCCCCGAATGCAACAACATGCCATACAGTAGGGACACTATTCCCACTAATTCAGTAACCTCAAAAGTTGAAATCAGCTGGGTTGGATCTTCCATTTTTTTCTTCTGAAATATGCTACTTTTTCTGAAAATGTAAAATGTAAATAAATAAATACCAATGCAACTTTTATTTATAGCCTCAACAAGGTGGGATAAATCTGAATACTTTCTGCATCCTAAAAAATTAGTTCAATGTGACATTGCAAAGAAAATACATGTATAATCTAAAAGTATGTTCTTGGTCATGAAACATCAAGCTCTACTTGTTCACTATAACTTTTTAATTAGTCTTGTGTGGCAACACAACACTTTTTTTTAGCCCATTACAATAATGGAGTGTGCAATGATTTTTACAGGAGTGGAGTATGGAATGATTAAGCAGATTACAGGAGTGGAGTAAGGAATGATTAAGCACATTACAGGAGTGGAGTAAGGAATGATTATTAACCCCATAACAGGAGTGGAGTAAGAATGATTTGTAAAAGGAGAGAGACAATCACAGTAGAGATACATAATTCATGAAATCACATTTCTCTGAAATGTTTAACTTTAAAGAAAGAGAATTTGTGGTTAGATTTTATGCAGAAGAATGCAAGTCTTCAAATTCTTCATACTTAATTTGAAATGATACAAAAATCATTAGCACCTAATAAACATACTACTTATTAACCTGGTGAAATTTGATCAGTATGTTAAAATATAAATTTGACACAAGCAATGAATAGCACAATATATGCCCATACCAGATTTCATAGTTCTATATGTAAGCAGTAGCTGAGATTGGTTGACTTTGGAGATTACTGACCAATGGGTCTCGATGACCTAGACCTTCAGTCAAGGTATGCAGACTTGAACTAACTTTATGCGTAGAAACATGTTTTCTAATTAGACTTACCATGACTGTAACCTCTGACCTTTAAACCCCAGAATAGATAGATTTTTATTACCCCAAGTGCAAGTCACTCATAGCTTGTTCAAATTACTTACTCTAAAATGAAAGTTTCTTCTCCTTAAAACCTATTTTACTGTCAAACACCATGACTATGACCTTTTGACCTCAAAGATCAACAGGTCTATTCCATACCTTGTGTGTAAGACCTCCACATTCTTGGGATAATGTACATTATCTAATGAATGTTGTCTGTTAGTTTTAATTTTTTTTTTATTCCATTACATGTAATTATAATGTAACATTGTTTACTAAACTTAACCTTGTCCAAAATTGAGTTCAGTTCTGTTTGTCCTTATTGAATTTAAAATTTTATATATTTCATTTATGTAAAGAACTAATAATAACTTCATTATTTTCTATGGGTATGAGCTCACTGACCAAATTGTTATTCAAGTAAACAAGATGTCATAAACATATTGATTAGGGTCAGGGTTTTGGAGATCTCAAAGTGAATTTAATAGGTTTATTGTGTTGTAAGTAAGCAACACTCATTAGACCATGCAAGAATGTTATTTTCCATTGGGTGATGGTTGTTTTTTAAGAACTGTTAATTTGTGACCTTGGGACAAACAGAACTATATTACCAATGTAATGTAAAAATTGTGAAAATTTTACCAGTTGTACTTTAACATCTGGCACTTTATGTTGCATTACATTGCATCCAGTTTGGGCTGAATTTTATTTTTTCAAATTACTGAATTCAAGTGATTATCTTCTCTGGAAATACAAAAGTGCTCTTTGATAAAGACAGTCACTGGAATTTATACTGAATTAAAACCTGGAATAATATTTCTGTGATTCAACAAGAGATTGTTGACACGTCAGTACAATGATGACCATAACAGACACGTCATTGTCTTCAATATTAAATCTCTCTGGGACTTCAACTGAATTTTATTCAGGACTTTTTATTCCTAGGACTTGTGTCTTTAATTCTTGGATTATTTTTGGAATTAGTTTGCAAAACCATAAGTTCTTTTCTCATATTTTTACTTTGTATTCAAGGGAAATAATTATTTTGTTAAATTTTACAAAGCTTGTGGTCTTCAATCTTTTCTGTTACTTATTTTAAAAGCATAGACTTGTAAAAAAATAAGGAACTAAAGTTGTCTCCCTTTATTGTGACCTTGACAATGGCACTAACATCAAAAGGTTTCTTACTGACCCAACTTGTAAGCCATCTACAAACTATAGGAAGGTAAAAGGTTGATAACTGATATTTGCATCCAAAAAGAATTTTCTTCCATCACTTACTCACCTTGACTTTTGATATTTAACTCCAAAATTGATTGGATTCCTTCTTACATCAAATGCAACTCATCCATATTATTAGGTCCTGGTATATAATGTCAAATTAATGTTACTGTGTGGAAACAATTATAATTCTTTCAGTCACAGTGACCTTGACTTTTAACATTTTTATCCTGATATTGATAGGTTTATCTCTAATCCCAAGGTTGGTAACTGTAGGTGGTGGGCAAGGCAAGTTATTGTATGGAAGGAAATTGTAACAGACAGACAGACAGATCATCATCACATAATATGCTCTGCCTTATGGTGGCCATACTAAACAGTCTGACATAATGTTTAAGTCAGTCCCAAAAATAATTTTTTTTTCTCTTGCAGGAAATTTACTCCAGCATGTTCTGGTTTTCTGCAGGTCTGATCAACATGCTGCAGGACCTAACACACAAAAATCTGAGTGCAGAAGTAAGAGAACCAATTCAAACAATATTTGGTGTTAGTTGCTTTGTCAATTCATGAGCATTTAGCCAATGCAAATTTAGATTGCGACCACATTTATGTATGTTTTTAAGCAAAGCTATGCAGACTGATAAAGTACCTAACTATAAATTAACTTTTGTGTGCATGAAGATGTTTTTGCTGATAATCACTGATGGTCTGATAAGACTGGTTCCAGTAATGCTCTCTATGCTGCTATTCAGTTGCAAAGTGACACAAATTTCATGAGAAAATTTTTATTCTATTGTGGTGATAATAGTGTATATTGATTCTGAATAAAATCTCAACTTTCAAAATATTAGCCTCCTGGTCCCTCCCCCTCCAATGAAACTAATATTTATTACCTTGTCAATTTTTCATTTCACACCATCTGGGTAACTAACAATATTACAGATGACTGATATTCTATCAAATGTCTTTTTTTAATTATCAAATTTATACAGGAATATTGCTTTTCAAGATAGGATTACTGTGCATGTTGTTTTTAAAAAAGTGAATTAGTTATAAAAATCTTATAATGATAGAAATTCAAAGAATCAATTTATAATTTTACACCAATGTAACACAGAGTAATCAGTAAATAATTTTCTGTCTACAATTTGAAAAATTGGTGAAACACATTTTTTCATACAGTCATTTGAACTCAATTATACCAATGTATTAATCCAGAAAGATCAGATTTACTTTCTTCAACTTATTTTCTCAGCTAATAGTCTGTTCAAAAGTTATAGAATAAAATGTGCAGAACTAGTAAGTGTCATTTCTTATAAACCATCTTAACCCAAAGAAGGTATATATGGCATTTTATGGTTTCTCAAATTGTGCCAAGTTCTGTTCATCTGAGAAATTTTACTGTGTAATACAATCATCCAAAATGACAAGGGATTGACTAATTTACTTATGAATTTTGTCATTCAATCATGCTGGTATCTAACACCCATTTTCTTTCTCCACAAAGATGAAAGCTTTGAAATCTACCAAGCTAATGGTCTACGCTTCTATGATTTCTGGAAATTTCTCAAATGTCGCACCTAATGTGCCTTATGAGAATTAAATGAGAATAACATGTAATTGAATTATTGTGGCTTTCCCAGATTGTGACCTGAGGCCATCTTCTTTTTCTATAAAATTCAATAAAGAATTCAGATTTTGTATAATTTCCTGTTTGATAAAAGAGAATGAACACCATATGGTCAACTTTTTTCCACTGGCTGATCCAATTATAAATCCTAGTAGTTTTATTAATTGTGACAGAAATGATGCATCTCTGATTTGGGTACAACAATGAGTAATTAGGCAAGCCATAATGGTTGGAAACAAACAAATTTGTTGGCAAGGAAATTATATTAGAGACATATAATCAACTTCAGTATTACATTTTTATGATTGTTGTTTGATAATTGTAATTATATAAGAGGCTTGTTGTTTGATAATTGTAATTATATAAGAGATGAGGTGTCATTAGGCTTTTAAGGCAAAGCAATGGGTTATTTAGTACAGAGGCAAGATAAGTAAAGCATATTTTTTGTTCTTGTGGGCTTGATGCCATTTTGTTTAGCACAAGATAGGTTATACATGGTGACCATTATACTGGGTGGAGGAAGAACTAAGTCAAGTACCTTGGCCAGGGACACAACATGTTAGCCAATCTAATTTGATTGAAGAATTCAACCCTGCACAATTCTGATTGTGAGACAATCACACTAACCACATCATCACTGCAGCTCATGCTTCCTTTAGTTGCCATGTACAACATGTAGGAGTCTGCAAGATGCCTATTCTACATCCCCAAACAGACAGGAGAAGAGACGAGTGAGCAAACATTCAAACTATTCTTTGTTCTTATCATTTCAATATTCTTTGGAGAAGTCAATAAATTACAAACTTAAAATATGTACAAACATTTGTTTTTGCTTGTATGCATTTCAATGAAACATAATAAATTTTAAATATTCTATTATCATACTGCCATCACTGCAACTCAACAGCAGGAAAAGACTTATGAATGCCATATAAATTCTAATTTATGTGCTGCTCCGTTAATGCAACCTCTCCACTGAAACCTATTAAAATTTTCTTTCATACAGGCATTATTCCCAAGTTTGACAAATATGGGTCATAATAATTAGATATCATAAGAAGATTTTGAGGAGTAGCAATAAAAGTTTCATTATGGCTGCTATGATGGTCATATAATGTTTGAACACAAAAAAACTTTCACTTAGGACTGACTAGACATCATCAAAGTCTTATTGTGAAAACCATACACTAATATGTCTTTCCATTTAAGAGGAGTAGTGATAACAGGTTTTTCAAGATGGCTGCCATGATGGGAACAATGGATGTCAAGATGGCTGTCATGGTGAACACAATGGATGTCAAGATGGCTGCCATGGTGGGCACAATTGATATCAGACCAGTTTCATTTAGGCCACTTGACATCTTGACCAGTCATTAAGAAGGAGTAGCAAAAACAAGATTTTCAAGATGGCTACTGTCATGGTCTTATTCAATGTCTGATCAGCAACATTTAGGACAAACTAGACCATGTGATGAATGTGGGTAAAATTTCCTGGCAGTCCTTCAAGTAGGTTGGGAGGAGTGGAAACAACAAATTGGTCCTAATAGATGAATGGACAATTGATGGATGAAAATAATGTAAAAATAGGTCTTCCTTAAACTTTTCTATAACCAGAAGAGCCAAAACTTAATAGAGTAACTGTTACCGTTAAAATTTCTGCACTTCAAAAATGGTACTTCTCAATCACTGACTGCAGAAACCTCTAAAGATGGCACCCTTAAAATTTAAACCATGCAAAATTGACCTAAGACAAATGCATCCAAATTTGAAATGGGCTGAAATCAGGGCTTAATTCAGAATAAAGATGGTGTATTCAATGACAATTAAAGATGCAAAACCCATAACAAGGAATGACAGCAAAGATTACTTTCTGGAACCAATATTATTATTAATTGAAAGCCGTATGTTTGGCTTAACAAGGGATATGCAGTAGACTGTAGAAAATGCATAGTAGATACAAGTTTGAGGTATGCTGTTTGTCTCTCTTTTGTCTTATGTTTAACTCCTTCATCTCAGTTTTGTTTCATGGTGCCATATTGATCTCATACATGTGCCCTTTTGTGTCATGGTCCCCTATTGATTTCCCACATAATTACAGCTATGAAAATACTTCCATATACATTCTATGCTGGATGCACCTTTCCAACTCACTATCAATTACTACTTAGTAGGTAAATGACCTTTGACCATCACATTGACCTTTGACCCATCACATTGATCACAAACATGGATTCACTTTACACCATTAAACACTGAACTTTACCACTTGCAACTAAATAATCAAGTTTGCACCTGAAAAAAAGCCTTTAAGGGCTATTAAAAGCAGTCAGGGAAAATTAGATAAATTGAAAAATTGATAGATCAATTAAGTGATTGATTGTTAGATACAACTATAAGTAGGTAGGCAGAGAGGCCGACAGACAGACAGACAGACAGAATGATAGATACATAGATTATTGTACCTCTTGGACATAAACTTTGTCATGGCCACCAGCAGTCCGAGGCTATGTTGTAAGAACTCTGCAGCATCCTTATCTTCATCAATTGGTCCTTGGACACTACGATAATACTGGGTCAGTTTGTCAACTATACCAACACTGATAATGTAGCTGAAATGATAAATTATTGAAAAAATGTATTCTGGATAAATAAAACAGAGTAAATTCCTATCCAAAGAAAGGCAGAGCTATATATATATATATATATATATATATATATATATATATATATATATATATATATATGAGAATGCAGTATATTTGCACACTGGTCTAAGTGGAATGTGGTGTGGAATATGGGTGTGGGATGGTGTGATGCTATAGTCAGAGCTGTTTTTAAGAAGTTTGAGGGCCCTAGGTACTTGTAACACAACCATCACTGAAATTTTGTTTTTGGGCCACAGCGGGGCCCCCTGCTGCAAAGGGTCCTATGCAAGTGCCTTGCATGCCTATACCTTATAATGGCACTGGTTATAGTGGTAGTGACAATTAAGAAAAAAAAACTTTAATTTGCATATATTTTGCTGCATAAATCCAGATAAACTAGAGGGACCAGCCTCTAGGTCAGCAGTTGTTAAACTAATTTTGGCAGCAACTGAGAGTAGCTTTTTGTTGTGTTAGCCTCATGACACATTAAATGTTAAAAAACACCTGTGTAGGAATTTTAAGATTGTTAAGATTTATCTCTGTGACCCACTGAAAACTGCATGGCAAAATAGTTTGGGGTCAACAACCATGGGTTACAAACCACTGCTCTAGGACAACAGATTTAACATTTGACCAATTAGGGTTCGTTAAAATCAACATTTCTGTAAAGATATTCATAAAGCTTTTCTACTTAGAGGCTCAAATGATCAGTCTCAAAATTTGACTTTATTGCAAGATTAAAATATTTTAATTTTCCATAACAAGAGTAAAACTGTAATTACTTAAACAGTAATCTCTAAAACACTTGGCATCATTCAAATGACATTCTCAGTCCCAATACAAAACATTCTGTTATTTATGATTCTGGCAAAACTTGAGACAACCAAAGCTCCAACCACATGGTTGTGATCAGTTCCTTCAGTATATTAATTTCTAATATTTCTGTACCATATATACTGTCTTATCAGTTGAGCTAAATTGCAAACAACAAAGATGGTGATCTCCTGTAGCATAATGCAGCTGCAGATCAGGGTCTGTTTTATTTGTTCTACTGGCTACTCCTAAGAAATTGCACAGACCCAGATCTCCCTGTGATTGATGTGATGGCAAATCAGGTTCTATGTAGATTGAAGTTGGACCTGACATATGAGTATATATGGTAGTAAAAAAAAAGTTAAAGCAAGATAGTCAATATGGCAAAGATAAGAGGACCTTGTGAGAATCTTTCAGAAAAGCTCTTATGACTTGAAGCAACTAGAGTGTGTACCTTGAGATAAAAGATAATTGGTAAAGATGTCATAAAATTCATTTAAAAAGGGTATATAAAATAAAGATTTAAAAAGGTATATAAAACAAAGCATGCAAATGTTTGTTGGTGCAAACATGTTGATCCTAAGGGCAAAGCCTGAGAATACCTGGTCTTACCCTGTGTGTTCCAGCAGATGCCTGCATACACTAAATTGTGTACTATAGTCTTGCATAATCATTTATTTTTATCATTTTTATACACAAATTATTTCTTAAACAGCACAAAAAAGTTTTTTACATGAGAAAAAAACTACTCAATCATCTTAGTACAAAAAAAGGTAGAAAAACAAATTTTATATATACCTTTCTTAAAATAAGCTTTAGTAAATGAAATTTATATGTCCCTTCCCAATTAACAAAATATGGCACCTAACAAAATATGGCATTGTTCAGAAATAACTGCCACATGACAATAATGGCATGATCTATTGATACAATCATGTAACTTTGTGCATTATTTCACTTATTCATTTTTCACATCAATCCCATGAGGTGTTCAAATTCGTTTCCACCTTATACATGTGCTCTTAGGTGACAAGCCATGTTAATTTCCTGTGAGTCTCTGAATCAGCACAGCTCAATACTGAAGCTGACAGGTCATACAGCCACACAAATCAAGAGGAAATTATCTATCTAATGAATTTTAGCTACAGCTTTCAGAATAATTATTTACTGACCCTGAATACTAAATATGCTGTATGGTCCAATTGATATGTATTACAATACACAGGGAATGGCAGTCTCAATTTAATTGTAGATTCATCTATGCATAGAAAAGAAATAATTTCTCAACAAGGAACAAATGAGATCTGATGAATCACATGTTACACACCTTCATGGTTTACTGGTTGCTACAAATCATTAATTTAAATAGCCAACACAAATAAATTGTCACAAATACTCTTTCAATACAAATCCCATCATTATAATTTATAACACTGTTCCTGTTATATACTGATATGGTCATGGCTCATATTTCATCATGTAGTAGATACAGTGATATTATATTTTTAACGTACTTCATTATAAAATGTCTCACTAAAAGGTGCGCAACCTATGGCTCCCATGGATAGTGTTACAATGAAAGAATACCAAATATGTATAATGTACTTCATTATAAGGCAGTCTCATGATAAGGTGGATATTTTATGTCTCCCATGGACAGTGTTAGAATGAGGGAGTGCTGTATATATATATATATATATATATATATATATATATATATATATATAATGTACTGCATTATAAGGGAGTCTCACTATAAGGTGCATACTATATGGCTCCCATGAACAGCTTTGTAATAAGGTAATACTGTATATGTACAATGTACTTCATTTTATGATAATGGTGCATACTCTATGGCACCCTTGGACAATGTTATAATGAAGGAATAATATATATGTATAATGTACTTCATTATAAAGAAATGTAACAATAAGGCAAATATTCTATGGCTCCCATGGACAATGTTATCATAATGGAATACTGCATATGTATATTACTTCATTATAAAGTCAGTCTTATAATAATGTGCATATATATGATGTACATTTTTATAAGGCAGGCTAACTACAGGTGGGTTTACTCTATGGCTCACATTAAAGGTGTTATAATCAGAGATTACTGTATATGTATAATGTAATTCATTATAAGACAATCTCATTATAAGCTGGTATAGGCTGACTCTTATGGACATCATTATAATGAGGGAACACTATAATGTTATAACTGTCTGAGACATATCTACAAACTTAGCTACCAACCAATCTGCCATAAATTGATGTTCAAAAGAATATAATTCCTTTGTATTACTATATGTATACTGGTTTTTCAAGACCAGAATATCCAATCGAAAATAAAATGTACTTTAAATAATGTCTTATTCTAAAATCATCTTTCCAACAGTAGGCACTTTTACATGCAATCATACTGAATCATCTGAACACTTCCATTAGAATGTCAAATATATACAGTTCTAATTCATCATCTTCTTTTCACATTACACTATCAATCTACAATTAAAACATTATTTGATAATTCCATGTACTTGGATGAAATCAATAAAGATATATTTGGCAGTGCAAATCTTCAAAAAAATTGTAAAATGTTTCTCAAAATACAAGGGTCATAACCACAACTATCTTTTCTTATATATTTCTCTGTAGTTATTTTATATATGTTAGAACTTATTAATAGTTATATTTATTTAAATCAATGGACTTTTAAGTCATTAGACACTGATTAGAATTTCTATGTAATAGGGGAGACAACTTTTAATAGCCTTTAAGCTTTTGACTGAATCCTCTGATAATGAAAATTTTATGAATTGTTTTGAATTATTTGAGTATGTTAAGATGTTTTCTTCAATAAATATTGTTTAAACTAGAAAACAGAAATTGAAGTCACAGCATCTATATGATGAACACTTCATATTTTTTCAAATATGAATTTTTAGCATACATGCATTTCCAGACAGCAATCATGAAATTGTTTTTTAAAAAAATCATGCAGTCTTTGACATGAATGATCAAACATGATGACATTCATCTTGTGAAACATTTAATTTGCCCAAACATTTTAACCTTGTTAAAAAATAGCAAATAATTTTGTTTGGCATAATTTTTTTTCCCTCATGTTCTTAACTATGATAAAAAGCTAGATTTCTTTCCTGTCTTATGATAGTGAAATATTATAATTCAGTTTCATTATAATGGAAGAACTATGCTTTATAAATAATTATACAAGGACTTTTTTTAGCACTATAAGTGTATATATATATATATATATATATATATATATATATATATATATATATATATATAGGGGTCACACTAGCGGGCAAAGTAGGCGAAAAAGTTGCCTTTAAACTTCGCCTTCTGTTAGGAATGCGAAAATGACGTCGCCCTCATACTTTTGCCTGTAAACTGGCCATAGAGTATAAGTTTTTAGATGCCCCCTCATAGTAGCCAGCAAGTTCTGGCACTGTTGTTATCTAAGGTAAAATGCATCAATACATAAATAGTAAATTGCTTTTGAATTGTGATCTGTAAAGAGTGTTTTCTTATGTATTTATTCTTTTTATAAATAGAGATTTTCATGGCCATATTTTCTTGATAAAATCAGTTTGAAACAGTAAACGAAGTTGTAATGACGGACATCGCTACATATATGATTTACCATGTAATTAAACTGTCTGTATTTGTAATTAATTGGGCAAATAGATTCAGGAAAATATATAACATAATGAAAACAAAGTTTAAATATCATGTCATAGGATATTTAGCCTAAATATTTAATAATTTAGGTCAAAAACACGTGACAATCTATGATGTAGAATTTGAAATACTGCAAGGTTTAGGTTGTTTCTGACCTACCGTAATTAATTTTCATGAAATTACAAAAGAGATATATAAAAGTGAAGCAAATACTATTTAACCAACTTATATCATGAATACCAGTAGGTAGACAAATAATTCAACCATAAATATGCAGTCCGATTAATGAATTTGTTATAACAAAGCAAGAAAGCGAATAGTTTTATTAAGAAAAACCATCTTTCTAAAAATAGACGCACTCGCTTGGTGCAATACGTGGTTTTGGATTTTTGAGGGATAAGGTTCCAGTTTAGTTATCTATTTACTTTAGTGCTTCTGTGTGTTGTCTATGAATAATTATAGCAATGTTTTATTCGGAACAAAGAAATTAGGACGAAGAGTATGTTTTGAAGTCGCTTGTGAATTTATTCCAATGTACATGAATTAGGGATTGTTTCAAAGAATTCTAGAAATTTTTTATGACTTTAATTTTACACAAAACTTGTACAAAATAAAATAAAATAAAATAATTAAGTGGTAGTTTCTCAAGCATTTTTACCAACTTGAAATTACAAGACTTATCTTGTTCTTGATTTCAATTAAAATTAATTACAATGTATAGCTTTTGCTGTGCCTTTTAAGTCCTGGCCAATCTGCCTGTATCTCAATCCAAACGCTTATACACTACAAGTATGAATAGAATGGGTATGAATATATTATAATTTTTATACATGTACAAAATGGGTTGATAATAAACATGACATATTTTTAAACTTGAAAAAAAAGGCATTGTCTAAAACTGTTAAAAGCATACAGAGAAATGGAGCACATAAATAAGATAATGAAGCTATATATATATATATATATATATATATATATATATATATATATATATATATATATATATATATATATATATATATATATTTGCATTTCTTACTTTGGTCTCACTTCTCCCTATTTAGTTCCCACTTTTTCCTGTTCTGACCAAAAGAAGAAGTCACTTCTTCCTACAATTTAAGTCTAGCTTAACCCCTGTATGTATGTATGTGTGAGTGTATATATATATATATATATATATATATATATATATATATATATATATATATATATATATATATATATATATATATATATTCATCTAAAACTTTATCTATATATCCAATTACAAATGATAGGTTGACATTGATCTTGGAAGATATTTCTCTGGAGATTTAGTTGTGTGCATGCCCTATAATTCTGTCAATAAAGGGGCCTTGAGTGGCCGAGTCATCTAAAGCGTTCTCCATTACGGATCACTGCCATTTCACCTCTGTCTGCATTGGTTCGAGTCTAGGATTTGGCCAATGCAGATATGTGAGAAAGCTTGCCAGTAGCTTCTGGTGGGTCAGTGGTTCTTACCATGGGTTTCCCCAGGTTCTTCCTCCACCATTAATACTGGCCAACATGTATAGCCTATTGTGTGCTGAAAAATGGCAATAAGCCCTACAACAACAAATCTGCCAATAAAATTAATCTTTCAGGGAATGGTGGGATGAACATAGCAACTAGAAAAATTCTGATATTTCCGTGACTAAAGGACTTGTAATGTCATTCACAATATTTTTCATCTGTCATGCAAAGCTTGGGTGTCAGCATATGTTTATATAATACTAAATTGCAAATTACAAAAAAAAATACAAAAGATTTCACTCATTAAAGAGTTAAAAATTAAAAATTATATTTATAATACTAAACAGACATTCAAAGCCAGTTTGTTAAGCAATTATATAACTGGTAACTAATTAAGGAACTCAGGGGATGTGATTTAATAGGAAATAGTGGTGCAAGTGAAATCTGAAAAGTACGGAGAGGAAGACTCACTGGGCTAAACTTTCCCATTCATAGTTAAAGGTAAACACCACTGCAGTGGCAGTGATGGATATGTGGGACTTTGCAAACATATACAGAAATTGTGTTCGTGAAAAGTGTCATCAGAATATCAAAATAGAAGCATGTAGAAAATTCAATTTGCCAGGTCATGTTATTGTAAAGAAAAAAAGAAAATGAGGTTTAATAATAATTCACGATTTAAAATAAACAACAAAACTAATTAGCATAAGAACTGACTGTATTTTAATGTAGGCAACGCCCATGAAAGAATACACTGTAGGTTTGCTTTATAATATTATTTTCTGAAAATGTTGCAAAATATAAATAAATTACAAAATTGTTCATAAAAGAATTGAAGTGGACTTAGTTTCATTTAATGCTTAATATAAACCATAATGTGTATATTATTTTTTATGTCCATCATCTGCTTTGATCTATTGTATTAAGCTCAAAGCAAACTGTAAGAAAAATGTTTTTCATGTTGATCACCACTGGTATCATTCATATATTTTATCAGTAAGCATCAGCTACCCTACATTTCTTTCATGCCTAAATTATATAACTTTGGGAAAATATGTTACAAACAATATTTTGTTTTAATAAGCTGAAAGTCAAACCTGTACTATGCTTCACTATTAGCACAAGTCCACCACACCTGATCATTATCGGCTGGGTATGAGGGTAAAAGACTGAAGATTTATGATCTTTTCTTATGTAGATTGAATTGTGTATCAGGTAAACACTTTCTGTGATACTGAAGCAAAAACAGCAAGTGTCTTATAAGCTTTGACTGATCTGCATCAAAAATGGAAGGTGCTAACTTTAATTGGATGAATCATCTCCAATGAAATATGCTATGTATAACAAAACTTTTTAGAAAGTATGGAATTGTAGATGGTGACTCCTATACAAATATATGGAGAAAAAAAATCTCTGGATACAGACTTCTACTGAAACCCCCAATTATTAACTGTTATAGCTAATGGTTTTTAACACAAGTGTGATTTTAATAGTAGTAGCAGCAGTGATAATAGTAGTAGTAGTCATAGTACACTACTCCCTTATTAATTGTTGCCCAAGATGAGTCATCAACCCACTTATAATATAAGATGATCTATGGATCCTATCTTCTTTTTAAAAATAAAATCTAGAATGTTAGCAATAAGAAAAATAACTGGCAATAACTAAGTCAGACAAAATTTTGAAAATTTTCAATTAGTAAGAACACTCAATATTCACAAATTTTAAATACTAAAATGTCCAATTACCTTAAGACACTAATAAAGAAATACATATATAATCATGTAAATAATTATACTGACATAAAACAGCTTAACTTCGTGTCTAATGACATTGAGAACATCATGATGGTGAAAAATGATGAAAAAACAGCAGTTGCAAACAACTCCACTTATTCAACATTTAAAGCTGACAATTGCTGATGACTCACTCTGACACTACACAAAGCTGGTTTTATTCTCACAATTGCAAAGGACTCAATGGTCCTCAGAGATGACACATGCTGGCTTTATTCTGACAATTGCAAAGGACTCAATGGTCCTCAGACATGACACAATCTGGCTTTATTCTGACAATTGCAAAGGACTCAATGGGCCTCTGATATGACAAAAAGCAGGCATTATTCAGACAATTGTATGCAATGGGCTCAATGGTCCTCTGATATAACACACGTTGGCTTAATTCTGACTAATGCCATGACTCGATGGTTCTCTGATATGATGACACATGATAATAGATTGTCAGCAAGCTGATTTTGATACATGAACAATGCCATCACAGTAACATTTGTGTGCAAATTCAGCCCAATTACTCGTAAAATCAGACACACACACACACTCATGCAATGCAAATATGCAATGTAGACAACTTGGGTTTTTTAACAGCTAATATGTGGATTGTTCTTTAACAATTTCCATTGATACATTTGAAAAAAGTTGCATATTTTAATAAAATGCACAAATTTTTGTCAATTCTTTTGTTTGTCAAATTCTGATGAAGTGTTCTGAGATCATGCAACTGTTGTGTGCCAAATTATCAGTACAATTCAGACAGTGCCATGTGTTTTCCATAAAGAACTGTATAATATTGTCAAGTCCTAGCTTTAAAAATTTACCAATGCAAACATATGCATGGACGTGGTTCTGGCATTTTAGGAATTTAATTCTAGTTACAAAGGGCCAAATTTGCTTGTGTTCTTATATGATGATGTTGAAAGAGAGATAACTTTATCTTGACTGATCGATAAAATTGTGGGTAATGCATGTAAACTTATGTAAAATTAAAGACTCACCAACATAAATATGAATGCCACAGTAGCATACAAACTTCAATTTGGTTTGCACCATGAAGATAACAATGCTAGGAAACCTTTTTCAACAATCAGGTTTAAAACTATACATTAATGAATTAAGTTTTGTACATTTTTTTTTCATTTTGGCTGTTTGCTTTAAACTTGAAAGTGAGATAAAAACTATCAAGGAGGTTGCATAGTACCAGCAGTATAGCATAAGTATAAACTGCAACATAGTACTGTGGTATAAAGTCCAACTTAAGCCTTTCAATTCAGGCTTAATATTTTCAACTGACTTATTCTTTAAGCTGCACTGTTCATTTGTTTTATTATTTTGCAAAAAACTAAGAACAGTTTCTAATGTTTCAAGCATGTAAACTTTCTTGTAGCCATAGGGCAAAAAAGTTTCACCTAATTGTTTGTCAAGAGTAAATATTTTTTCTGAAAGAAAATAATTCAGAAAGCATAATTGCATAAATCATTTTATGTACTTTGAGTGTTTGATTATTTTTCAGAACTTTTTACCATCTTTTAGTTGTATTTATCTACATGTTTTTTTATGGCATGTTAACTGAAAATGTTTATCCATTTACAGAAGAGGGTTAGGTAGTGACATTGATCTTTCAGCTAGGAAGTATAGCTGAGAAAATTTCCATCAAAATATTTGTAGGGAAAATATCTGTAGTGGTTAAAAAGTGAAAGAAGGTACTGACTTACACCATGCCATTTTGTAATCTTGACCTTAAGGCAGGGGATATACCTAACTTACTGTGGTATTATATGGTTTTGGTTCATATCTAGGAGTGACCTCCAACTATGAAATTCGCCCGGTATCGAATAAGCTACTACAAGTAGGAATTTATGAATGGAATAAAGAAGTAATCTGAGCTAATATATCGAACAAATAAGTCGAGCCCCCACCCATTACAATTAAAGTCAAAATTTAGAAAAATTTCAAACAATAAAAATTTTCACAAGTAAATAATATGAGAATTACAGTTTGAAAGACACACTTCTTTCTTTACGTATTACTAAATAAGGAATTTAAAAAATACAATGACATTATAAGACTGGCTGATCCTGTTTAAGATAGAATCCAAAATCATCATTTACGAGACCTAGTATATCGAATAACTCTGCCTTGCATCTGTACTTCAGTTCTGTTATTTCAGTACGTCTTCTGTTCCACTTAATCTTGTTCCAACAATTCTAGATGCTTTTCTTTTTGTTCCAAACTGTCCTTTTCCTTTCCACACTGTTTGAGTTTAACTCTTTTTCCCGACTATCTCACCACATACAATTATAAACGACCTAAATCTTCCGTCGCTTTAAATGGAAATACATAATTAGACTGATCCCCTCAAGGTCTGAAATTAACTCGATCAACTTTCAAACAGTCTAAATGTCTAGTTCCTAGACTAATGATCTGCGAATGGCCATTTACGCAGCATGTGGCATTAGCCCTTTCACTCAGCCTCGTTACACATTAATGAATGAAATTCATCCTCTACTTCAAGGCTACCATTATACATAATAAATTCATTCGGATAGTTCCGACTACTTCCGTAACATCAATCATCAATTCATCCATTGACTATAAATACAATATCATCAGTTAAATGAACTCAACACAGTTATGTTGGATACATAATTTCGTATATAAAATAAGTATGAATTCAACCTACTCAATTCCTACAGTAATCAAGACTATAACTTAGCAAATCGCCAACGCATATGTAAAAGAAAATATCCTTGCATGGGCTCAGATAAACAAGCTAGACACAAGTATACCATATCAAGAAAATTAATCTACGACTCAACAAATAAATTCCTGCAAATACATGCTTCAACTAGCAATTAAGTCATAGTATAAACGACGTATATAAATTTCTGCAAATACAAGTACCTACAAGCAATTCAATCATAGCATAAAAAAAGTATATGAGATTTATGCAATTACCTGCTTTTGGTGTCTGTCGAATCCTTCAGACAAATGTCTTTCCTTTGGATAACAATTCTTTTACAAGACGTTTACTCTTTAAAATTCTCGGTGCTTCAGATCTTACTTCCATTCTCTCTTGTAGAGAAGTGTAGACTAAAGTTTCAAAATCCCTTCAGTACATTTAAACTTAAGGTTTTCGTTTAAAACTATGCCCTTTTCCACAGCATGACCAATCAGACTTACTATAATTCCTGCAATTCTGGTACTAAACACTGCATTATTTCAATCAACAAATGTCTACAACAGTGCTGTCTTCTACAATCAGTTCTATGCAGAACAAAGCTTGAACCCAATTCAGTAAGGTTAAACAAACTCAGCCCTTAATTAAAAACTAATAACTTCTGGCTTTATCTGAACTAATCTGTACTTTATGGCTTGTACAAGGTGGCCATTTCCCCATAAAGCTCGTTAATGGTACATGTATGCAACTGAGTGTTCTACACTAATTAATTCTAACAAACAAAGATTGACCTAACAATTTGGTCCTTTATACTTACAATTATCCCATTTTGTAAGCTTGACCTTGAGGCAGGTGGTATAACTGATTTACACTCTCATTTTGTAATCATACTTTTGACCTTGAGGCAGGGGATATAATTGACTTATACTATGCTTTTTTGTAATCTTGTCCCTGAATATGTGATATATAAAGGTTAAGCTTCTCCATTGGATCAAAAATTCTACTTGTATCTGGATAGAACTCTTTAATTTGTTTTCCCTTGATACATCTTAAGACATGGGTATGATTTGGTGTGTAACATTCTCTCTAGTCAAAATATATAACTGATTCAATGACTAAAAATATTCTTATCAGTTCAGAGAAGAGATCATGTATGAATTATAATCATGGCATAGCTCCTGAAATTTTACAATATAAAACTTGAAGGATTGTGCCACAATAAACAAAAGTTTAATTTAATAATTTGGCAAGATGTGTAGTATTCTTGAAGAAAAAAAGTCTCTTATAATTACAGTTTTCTTTATATATATATATATATATATATATATATATATATATATATATATATATATATATATATATATATATAAAGTTATTAAATATCTATATTTGTAAATGTTCATATCAAATGTATCAGTAGTCAATCACTGCACTTTGATCTTAGTTAATTTTGAAAGAAAGCTCATAAGTGTTGTTATTATTATTATTATTATTATTATTAGTATTATTATTATTATTATTATTAGTATTATTATCATTATTATTTTTATTATTATTTTTATTTTTAATATTATCTATCCATGAAAACAAAGCCATGTCTTCAATATATTCTGTGTATTTTATACATATAGGAAGAAAGTTATTAAATATTTATATTTGTAAATGTTCATATCAAATGTATCAGTAGTCAATCACTGCACTTTGATCTTAGTTAATTATGAAAGAAGTCAGCTCATAAGTGTTGTTGTTGTTGTTGTTATTATTATTATTATTATTATTATTATTATTATTATTATTATTATTATTATTATTATTATCCATGAAAACAAAGCCATGTCTACAATATATTCTGTGTACAATTGTTGTTCAAATGACAGCTGACAAATGCATGTTCATTAAGCTGCACACAGAACCAAGCACAAAGAAATGCAATGGTTAATAAAAGATTCTCATCTGAATTTAAAAATCAATTAATATAAGTAATTGCTAATCATCAAAGTTCATCTCACAACCAAACATTTTTCAAATTATGAGGCAATGATTTCTAAAGCATAAAAAACCCAACAAAAGCCTCCTACACATCATGTGGTTTGGCAGAGTTGCTAATCAATCTCCATGAAAAAGTTGAACAGGTGAATAATTTTGGCCATTCTCTATACAACTGGCCCAATTCTTAATAACCAATTATTCTTGCTTTAATTAGAGGGTATTTACAACAAGAAGCTTGAAACCCTTGACAGGATTAAGTTGTCAAGTGTTAAACACAATCAGTTCAAGATTTAGGTCTTCAGGAGTCAACTATCTGTGGATGGATGAGAATCGGAAAGATCAATCTGACTTTTAAAATTATGATAAAATATTCTGATTCACAGTTGAGAAATTCTAGCAGTGTGAAATGTATAGACAATGTTTACTGGCTTTGGGATGTACACATGCACACAGAGTACCGTTAATCTTTCCTATTATTTATTTGCATTAAATTCAGGCACCTAATGATGACAGACAATATTACTAAATATTATACTTCTGTGTGCATATTTTTAATGGAATTATTACAGATTTCCTCTCACACATGCCATGAGATTGGAGGGTGAGTACATGATGTTAATACTCCAACTGTTTACGCTATACATTAAAAATGTACATATACATCTGCCAATGTGCCATTCTCTGAATAAAGTAAAATATAAATGCAATCTGTTTTTGCTATAAGTGTACTTCTTTTTAATGTTCATTGATTTAAGAGAGTAACAGCGCCAATGAAGCACATAGTTTGCACCCAATTTTATTACATCAGTCACATGAACAAATACAGTTATTCCACACACAAATAATGTCCTCATCTAAATAAACATTGAATGAGCATGATATTTTTTATAAGTCCATTAGAATTAGCAATGATAATACATAAAGTTTAAATACTTCATATAAGCCATACTGTTCCAATATTAAATTGTTCTCCTAGCTTCTACAACATACGTTTTGGCACAAATTCATACTCTTCGATCCCACTAAATTTATCCTGTTAGGACAGTTCAATCCTATGATGCTTAGATGGACATGACTTTGATTTTCAAGATGGCTGCCATGGTGGCCATAGCGGATGTCAGATCAGCACCATTTTCATTTAGGACCAACTATGGAGTCCTTCAGTAAAAACCCATCATTCCATAAGCTCTTCTGAGCTAAAAATCAGAAACTCTCCTCTGTGCTGATGATCCATCATTAAACTTTTGCCCACGTCTGGGACATGCTGGTTTCCTCTTTCCACCATCTTTGTGGTAGCTGCATTTCTGGCAGTTAGAAACAGTGCTAAGGATTATGGATGCTAGGATTAACAACAATATTCAAGAACTTTAGTCTGATCGATGTAAGCTGAGTGGTACAGTTAAATGTGAGGATTTAAGTGTTGTGGGAACCATCTTGATTTATGGCCAATAATGGTTTGTTCCACCTACAAAACATTCTGAGAGCTGATATTTTTATTATCTCAATCTCACTGCAGCTATTTAAATCTCTAGTTCAAATGACACATTTTAAAGAGCTTAGAGATTTGCGAGAAAATATTTTCATGTGAATCTCATTGACAAAGATTTTTTAATAAAAATGTATGGCCCTCCAGCCAAGCCCTGAAGTGCTTTAACTATCACAAAAGGTGAA